>VWYH01003732.1:3790482-3889833 GCA_013399365.1 Pampusana beccarii | reverse complement strand
GGCGAGGTGCGGCGGGGGGGTGCGGGGGGGAGGCTCCTTCTCTCGCTTTTTTTTTTTTTCCTCTCCTTCTCCTCTTTGCTAGATGCCCGGGGAGGTGAGAGGAGCAGGGTCGGTGCCTCCGCCTCCCGGCTGCCGCAAGCTTCCTCTCTCGCAATACATTCATGCACACGGGGACGGCGCCGGCCCCCGGGTCTCAGCCTCTCCGGTGGAGCAAGGGGGGTGACGGGGAGGGCTCCCGCTCCGGTGGCTGCTGCAGCATCAAAAAGGCAACCGGGTCAAACTTTGCAGAAACTCGTTCGTAGCCTTTCCGTAGCCCCGGGCGTGCCCGGCAGCTCCCGCCGGCTGCCCGGGCAGGGGCCGCCGCATGACAGCGGCTCCGGCGGCCGGATCAGCAGCGGGTCTCAGCCTCCCCCCCTCTCCCTGCCTCCCTGTCCTCCCTCCTTCGCCCAGTCCCATCCCTCCCCCTGTATTTCGCTTTTAAACTGCAGCTGTTGAAGCTAAACCTCCTTTGCACATGCAGCATTTCCTCCCACATATCCGTGAATTGTGGGTAATGTAGTTTTTTAAAAAACTTTTTTTTCCTTAAAAAAAAAAAATCATTGCATTTTCTCTTGATTTTTCGGATTAAGATTTTCCTCTCCCAGCTGGAGCTTGGTTGGTATATTTGATAAATAGATAGCCTCCTTATTTGCAAAACCAATAGCCCTGGGCTGGATGGGCAGTGATTCAAGCAACTGGAAACCCAGAGCTCTTGCCATGGCAGCACAGCGACCAAGCAGTAGCTGGAATAGTAAGAAGTGTTTGAGGCATCAGTGGCCTGTGGGAAAGTTGGGAATGTCTATTATTGGCAGTTTTAGGAGTAATGTTGCTGGCTGGTCCTGCTGACCATCAGCCAGCTGAGGATCCGAATTTCAAGAGCTGAACACCAGCTGAAGGGTGTGTGTCGAGGTTTTCGGTAATAGCTGCTGTCTGTTGGGCGTTACGCAGGGCTCTTGGTGTGCATGCCCTCCATGACTTGTTTCTAAATGGAAACCAGGGGCCCTGAGAAGTAAAAATTGCTTTGCTGGTGCCACTTGCGGTATGGTCCAGCAGCACGGAGCTAAGTAAATGTCTTTCAGTCCTTTCCGCGCCGCATTCTCAGCAGGCTTCATTAGTTCACGCGGTTCCTGGTGTTGTTCAGCACTGTGCACTCGCTGTGTGCCCTCCGGCGGGTAGGAGAGACTGGAGCTACTGGGTGATCCTGACAAGTGAACGCCACGGGACCAGGGGAGGCAGATTTGCTCCATTCCACCCACAGTAGGTGGAAAAAACACAGTATAGTTATGGGTTTCTTCTGCACATTTCTCAAAGCATTGGCTAAATATTTATTTTAAATTTCACAGTCTCTGTGAAGAGGACAATTACAGTCACTAGCCCTGCAACAGACATAAAAATTAAGAACACACTCAAGCAACAAGCGATTTACTATCATGTAGTAGAAGAAAGAGTGAAATGAGCATCTCTGAATGAAATATCCAGTTGCTTCAGCAGCCTCCAGAAGGTGCTGAAATACTTTGACATTTCCAAGGCTCTTTCACACTTTTCAAACAAGCTTGTCACAGTTTCTCAGAGCCTTATGAATCTGGTGAAACTGCATATTCTGCGACTCCCATTTCACTGAAGCTTCAGCCAGGTCTTGCTTCAACTTGGCTCTCTCCGGTGTTCTGGTCAACTAGGAAATTGCATTATCTCATCTCATTAAATCAGCTTTTCATCTTCAGCTGGAGTTTTCTTTAGGTTTTGGTCGCCCGTCCCCTTTGCGCTGCTGTGAGTGATGAAGGCATTAGCACACTCCACCCTGGAGTGGCTGCATTAGGCTGTGAGCAGAACGGTTCCTGTGCTTGCTGATGGAATTGCTGGAGATGCGAGGCCAAGCTGTGATAAGTAAAAATTAGGAGTGTCTGGTGATGCTGTGAGTTGTGTTTCCTTCTGCTGCTCATTCGATACACCTGTCCATGTCTCATTGCTCCATTCCTGCTCTTGCTCCCCCGGTATCATGGCCAGCACTGTGCTTCCAGCCTGTTTTCCAGGTTTACTGAAAGGCAGGGTCTCCCCTTCACCATCTGAGCAGTGGCAAATAAAAGCAGCCCACCAGAAGCCATGCTGTGCTAATGGGCCTGACTAGCATTGCTGCATGTGCTGTAAATACTGCAGAATGTTATAATTTATTTTGGCCAGGCTTTTTCTTTCACCCCTGGAAGAATCCCACCCAGGAATGCTGCAGGTTTGCTTGCAAGCACTTCGGCTGCAAGTGCTGCTTCTTGGCTAGTGGAGGCTGGGGTGCACCAAGGCTGCCAGTGAACTGCGGTGAAAGGGGACATTGCTGTCCCTCTCGTCCCACCCGCATCTCCAGCACGGTCTGCGTGGCCATGCCAGCAGC
Source organism: Pampusana beccarii (assembly GCA_013399365.1). Taxonomy (NCBI): domain Eukaryota; kingdom Metazoa; phylum Chordata; class Aves; order Columbiformes; family Columbidae; genus Pampusana; species Pampusana beccarii. Next base: position 3,887,414 of record VWYH01003732.1, on the reverse strand, counting down.
TGACTCTGTGCATGGCCGTGGCTACGAGGGGAATTGTGGCCAGCAGCCCCCAGCACTGTGCAGGGGGAGCAGGCAGGGAGTGCAGCCGGGGCCGGGCGGACGCGGTGCATGGAGCGTGCCGGGTTTGTCCGTCTGGATTTGTCTGTCTGGGTGTTCTCCGAAGCGCTCGATGACCCGTGTGGATCATGTGTCAGGCCTGGAATAGCCCTGCTGGAGCAGGGAGCCCGTCTACAGGTTTAGCAGGGATATTTATAAACGCCTGGTTTTGCGGCTGTTCTGAGAGCGGAGCGCGTCTCCTCTGAGCTGTGTGTGCGCGGTGGGACAGTGCTCAGCGTGGTCCCAGTGCAGGAATTGGCGACATTTCCCTCCCAAGCTCAGTTTCTCCTCTGGGACCAGCAGTGACAGCCCACCTGGCTGCAGGAGAGACCAAATCTCTTTCTTTTCCTGCTGCAGTTTTGACAGGGGCTTCCCAGCCCTGCATCTGTCCCATGCCGCCCTTCCTCCTCCATCCTCTTCCTGCTGGGGTGCGGGGCTGGATTCCCACGGGGAGGCTGAGGCAGCTCTGTGTGTAAGGCAGAGAAATTCCCCCATATCAGTGTCAGCAGAGGAGACAGGCACCAGATTAAATTAACTCCCAGGGCTTTCAGGGTATTTTTTTTATCCCCAGTGACAACACCTGAGGAATATGCTCAGCAATAGCTCGGCATCCCCAGCACGGGGCTGGACAGGAGGGAGAGACTGAGTCTCCCTACTTCTGCAGGCTCTCAGCCACCAGTGCTTTAACCCTCTGCTCACGGATGTTTTTAGCAGCCCTGCGTGGAGCAGGAGAAACAGGGAGGCTGTCAAGCGGGGAGGTGATGGCTATAGCCAAGCTGAAGCAGTGACAAGGGTTATCTGGCCGGCTGATGGCAGGTGGGCTGAGATTTTCCACACGCCTCGGAGCCGGGCAGCGGGATGAGGGCAGGCAGATAGGGACAGGGTGCTGAGTTCTGCGATAGCATGAGAATGCGGCCACGCAGCTGGCGATCGCCCGGGAGCTGGTGGGTGTCAGTGATGCAGCGGTGTCTCTGCACCTTCCCGGGCTGCCGCAGCCCCAAACGGTACCTGAGCCATGGGGTTGTGGTTTATGGGCAGGGTCAGGGTGCCTGAGAAGGGGATGAGCTCTTCTTCCAGCTAGGAGCGTCATTGCAGACGAGGGGTGGGTTCCTGGAGAGTGTGATTCAGAAATAAATTGACATGTATTATTTTCCTGTGGTTCGTAACGGGGGTATTATGAGCAAAGGCTCCTTGGGACCTCTGGCACTTGCTTGGCCAAGCGTTGTCCTCATCCCTGGCCAGCCTGTCAGATGGGCACAGGCTGGATGCAGAGTTCACGCGGAGGATTTTGAGAACTATGGATAAAAAGTGTGAAGAAAGTGCAGAATTTTTCTTATTATCTTAGAAAGCCAATAACAACCTTTCATTTAGCATATAAGCTCTCCATTGCATTTTGGATGAGACTTTTAAAGATATCTGGAGGCCTGATTCCCAGGGTTACCTGTACGAATACTGACCTCTGCAACTGAACATTTGTGTAGGCAAATGTCACTGGCACCAAGAGATGCGCGTGTTCTGCTCCTTGGTGCAATATTCATCTTCTCCACTCCTCTGTCCACAGGGGATTTCCAGCCTATTTGCACAGGAATAATCCTGTTTCTTCAACAGCCTGTTGCCCAGGGAAGGTAACTCGGCGATGGCAGCCGGGGTGGGTCTGGCTCAGGTGGTTGTCGCAGCGGGATGCTCCTTCGGGCAGGAGGAGCTGAGATGGACGGTGTCTCCGAGCGGTTCTTGGGGCTTAGATCCACACGGCTGCAGTTCGGGAGCTACAGAGAGCTCCTGCAGAACTGTAAATGGGAGCCGTGAGCACAGACGGGATGTTCTCAGGGGCTCACTGGTGGGTGGGAGGTGTCTCGGAGGGTTCAGCCCCACTGCGGTGGGGAGGTGAAGGTGAAGCGATGGAGCATAATGTACCACGGCAGGAGGGACAGCAACTCTTCCCTGTCCTCTGCAGGAGGACTCCCCGGGACCTGGCGTGAGCCTTGCTCCCCCCATCCCACCATGCCAGCTCCCCGGGGCCGGTACCTGTGCTGCTGATCAGCCGTGCGGCTCGGGGACACCGGCATCGCCTGTCACCTGCTGTCAGCGCGGGATCTGCGATGCTGGATGACAGGGCAGAAACGTGCGGAATTGAGGCCATGCTCGGTGCTGGGGGCAGGGGGATGGGAATTCATTAGCGGCGCCGTGTCTCTTTTAATCAGGAGGCAGGTGCTGCTTCTCCTCGGGTCCAGGGATGGGGTGAGTGATGGAAGGTGCTGCAGGGATGGATGCTGAGGAGGAGGGAGCATGGGGCTAGTGATGCTTGAAAGATACCCACACCAGGGAGACGTGGGTGCTATTCAGGGTGTCCTAGCAAGGGTGAGATGTTGCAGAACAGACAAATCGGGAAGATACCCAGGGAAAGCCCCTTGTTGGGAAGCCCCTGAGCAATGCCCAGCATTGGAGCATGCAAAGCCAGGTGGCACAGCAATACCTGCTGCCGTGGGGAGGGGGGATGCTGTGGTCTCCTCCAGCTCTGACTGCCTGACAGTGAAATGTGAATTGTAGTGCCAAAAAACTACATTTCCCAGTTTCCCTTGCAGCCCAAGGGAATAAGCAATTGGAAGATTTAAATAGACCAGGCCAGAAGCAACCAACCTTTGGCATGAAGCTTTTCCCTCCTCTTCTTCCAATCTATTGGCTGTTTAACCTTTTTCCCTGGCACTGGAGTGGCTGCCAAGCCTGGCATTAATTTTCCTTCCAAGCTTGCAAGGCCCATGAAGTAAACAGCCATGTGCATTCCTTACTCTATATTTAACAGCAGCAGACTGTGCTGGGGGCAACTGCAACAGAGGGGAACCTTTGTAGCTTCCTAAATTCGCGGCTCGTGAGGGTGGGAGTGGGGGGAAGCTTTCTGCAGGGAGAAGAAGGATTTCTCTCCTCCGCCGGTATTTGCAAAGCAGGTTGCGTTAGAGACTGCAATGCCAGCATCCCAGCCGCGGTCCAGGGCAAGAGACAGGAACAATGTCCTCAACAGGGCTGAGTTCCTCTCCCTGAATCAGCCCTTGAAGGGGAACCAGGAGAGCAGGAGCTCCGGCAGAAAGCAGAGCAGCCAAGCCGGGGCAGCCGGTGCCCAGAACAACAGCGCCAAGGAGCGCAGGCAGTCGCAGCAGCTGCCCGAAGAGGACTGCATGCAGCTCAACCCCTCCTTCAAGGGAATCGCCTTCAACTCCTTGCTGGCCATCGATATCTGCATGTCCAAGAGGCTGGGAGTGTGCGCCAACAGAGCCTCCTCCTGGGGTGGTGCCCGCTCCATGATTAACCTCTTGGGGATAACGGGGCACGGGATCCCCTGGATCGCGGGGACCCTCATCTGTCTGGTGAAGAGCAGCACGCTGGCAGGCCAAGAGGTCCTCATGAACCTGCTGCTAGGTGAGTGGCAAACCTCCCTCCCTGCCCGGAAAGCCCAGCCCTGGTCACAAGGTTCAGCGGCACCGGGACTCCTCCTCTGAGCGCTCCCAGGCACCGGCGTGGTTGGGAAGCAGGGAGTGACCTTTCGGGTGGATGCTGCACTTATCGGCCGTCTCGGTCCTGGGTACCGTGGGTGATGGGTGTAGCATGAAGTTGTCTAAGAGGGGTGGAGTGATCCTGGTAGGTGGTGACACCCACAAAGTAGGGGCAGGTCCCTGGTCCTGCATGGGGCAGGGTTGGCCAGTCAGCCCAAGGAAGCGTCTGTGATGTGCAGGTGAATACCAGCCGCAATGTCTTTTATTTGATCACTGGTCATCTGCCTTGGTGGTTCGATAGGTGTGGGAAACATAAAGGTTTTAATCTTTGGTCTGTGGATCAGAGCCTGAGGATATCCTTGAGAAAAAAAGATTTCCATCCCTTTGCCGCTTTCTTGCGCAGACCCTGGCTCCACATTTCAGCTGCCACGTGATGGAGTCCTGTCTACTTCCCTGCTGTGGTTTGATCTTGCATCCTCCTTCCCTTGAGGACATTTCTTGCTGCTGTCCCCATTTCCGTGTGCTAATTTGACCTGGAGTCCATGCAGATCTGGTATCTCTCTAGTCCTCCTTTCTTGTGCGGTGGCTCTTGTTTCTGGAGGTTGGGATGTGTTAAAGGAGTTGCCTTCTCAGTTGAGCAGGTCCTATCCCACCCAAGGGCACTGATGTTCCACCAGTGACCAGGCTGAGCCCCAGGGGTGACTTGCCTTAGATCCTGGTACCTGAGGACCTTGCTTTTCTCTTCTGCCTTTGGCATGGGGCCCAGTTATCATGTTGTTCCTTCTGGCTAATTACTGTCTCATCTGGCTGTCATCCGCCCTCATGTTTCACCCTCCCCAGAAAAAACAGTGATCAGCGCTACTGCTTCTGGTTGGTCAGATAAACTGAAAACATTGGTTTTAGGCCTTTGCTTCTCAGGAAGCCTTTTGGGGGGACATAGGGACATATTATTTCAGAGGCACCTCAGGAAAGGGATGTCCTGTCCACAGGGGCTGACTGTGATGTGAGACGGTTTCTGCATCGTGGTCCCAGGTGTTTTTCCACAAGTTCATCCTTCAGAGAGGGGCAAGATTGCACCATACTGGGTTGAAAAGCACAGTGGTAGCTGCCTTTTCTCCCCTCTGCCTTTGGAAGAGACTGTCCTCGTGCTGTGACATCTAATGAAGGGAGGCCATCACGGGGAGGAAGCCAGAATAGCATCGGCGTGATGCAGAGCCCGCCAACGTCAGCAGTTCTTCCAGGGGCTCCTCGCTGCGCGGGGTCAACCTCTCGCTGAGAAAAGCAGCTCCCTTTGAAAGGGCACGAGGATGAAATAGTAGGTGACTAACATCAGCCAGCACAGTTTCCAGATATCTCTTGACCCGAGAGCCTTTGATGGTTTTGGAGCCTGAAAACTGACCTCTTTGACTCCAAATTATTTGAGATCCTTATAAAGAGCTAATGCCACTTTTGGCTTAAAAACAATAAAGGCTTTCTCACCCTTCTGTTGACATGTGAGGGGGCCAAATGCAAAGCCGTCTCTGGGTTGCATTGAAACTTTGAGTATCAGGTGGTCTCTGGGAGAGCTCAGCCCTGCACCACTACCTGCATCTTCAGGTCTCCTGAGCTCAAATGTGGTGGCAGGAGGCAACATGGGGGGTTTCTGAAGTCTCACTTCCTTGCCCAGACACACGAGTCATGTCCCTCTCCTCCACCTGCCAAGAAAAAAAAAAAAAAGTTAAATTGTGTGAAGGAGTAGTTCGCAAGGTGACTTGACAGGTCCATAGGTCTGGTGGCCTCCAAAGTGCTCCGTTTTGTCCCCCGAGTAGACAACAGTGACTGGTGGGACTGGCCAAGGTGCCCTGAGCCTCTCTGGTCAGTCCTTCCTCAGCAGGATTTGTGTCACCACAAAAGCAGATCTCTGCTGTGAGCGTGGCCTTGGTTTGATATTTGAGATTGCAGTCAGGATCTCCGAATATCCAAGTAGCTGCTGCTGCAATACCTGCATTGCTGATGGAGGAAAGACTCCGGGGGAGCAGGGGCTGGTGGACCTCAACAGATCCCATGAGAAGTGGGGTCTCAAGAGCGAGTAGGAAGGGTATGGCATGACCATCTGGCATCCTTGGTCCCTCTCACTGCTGTTTTCCTGTGGTTCAAATCCTTCAGGACGTGGTGTAAAGCCCTGCTGGGCAGGGCCAGGAATGGAACCTCGTGGTGCTTTCCTGGAGAGGGAAACAGGGAATTTGGGGTTCTCTGCGGTACCCCTACCTTACCTCCCCTGGCTCTCCTCCCTTCCCCCTCTGCTTGCTGAGGGTTTGACACATCAAGCAGAATTTCTGATGCAGTCTCTGGGCAGGGAGCCAGCCCATCGCAGAGCGCTCGTTTAGGATTTGCAATCAGGCTCTCAAGGCGAGGAGACAGGAGACGACTGAAACGGGACCGGGAACCTGGCAAAAGCACCACTGCAGATGGAGGGGGGCCCTTGTGCCCGAGGAGCTCTTGGCCAACACACGCGGGAGCATTTAGGGTGAGGGCATCTGACCCTGGGATGCTCCATCCATCCCGAATGCAGTTGTTGATTAGCAACCCCAAGCAATGTTTTTCCCTCCATGTTTGTCATCTGTGATGGAATTTATCGATTCTCCTCATGGTGATCTTTTCCAGCAGATGCCAAACAGCCAGAGGAGAACACTCGCAGCCTGTTACTGAAAAGATGGGAGAAATCAGAAATCTGTGCCCATTGGAAAAATCCCTCTGCCAGAATGTGCTTTCAGGAAGATTATCTCAGCATCGTCAACTACTGAAGAGTCAGGAAGAAAGTTTGCACCCCCTGGCCAAATTGAGAAAATCATAACTCAGGAAGCCCCCCAATTTTAGAGATAATTTTATTCGTCTACTGCTGTTGGAACTTTTAGTACTGTTCAAGCTTTTCCCTGCAATCATTAGGATTTAATGAAAACTGAGGTACTTAGAGAATCATTTGAACCTTGCAATCAGGCTGTCATTGGGAAAACAGACATAAAACTTTCCCTAAAATTCCCAGATCTGCTCCAGAACCAGACAGAAACTCCACTGAACCCTGGTGGAAGCAGTACCTCGGTTTCTGGTTCTGATCCATCTGCTGCGGATGTGGATCCAAATTTAGTGATTCATTGACTGCAAAGCCAGCAAAGAACATTTGGATCATTGATCTAACCCACGGCAAAATACAGGCTGTAGCACATCCCTTAATTTATTCCTGTTCAATTTGTTAAGCGAAAAAAACCCGAACAATCTGATGTACAATTACAAATGAGGGTGAACTTGTCAGAACCATTTCTATATTACTGCAGTGTCAGGTATTCTCACAAGCACCTTGCTTTTAGTTTGGCTCTCCTCTTCCCTCCATTGCGTCTGCATCCCCTTGTCTCTTCAGCTGAATAGCTCTTTTAGCCCACATCTCTTCTGCCTTTCAATATTTTGGATAGTGCTCAAGCCATTTCTTCACCTCCTGTTTATTAAGCTAAAGAGACTGATCTCATTAGACTGATGGTCTTTCCAGGTCCATGCGCCTTCTCAGTGAGATGGGGATGGAACGTGGTCATCTACCCAAAGCGGTCACTCTGGTGAAGTCCACCTATCGTGTTCAGAGCCAAATCTCCACCCCATGCAGTGGACCTTGTTTAATTTGCTGCAGTCCAGCCTTTGCTGTCAGAGGATATCTGCTTGGTTAACCCTTGCACATAAAATACCTGTTTGTGCTCAGTTTGAAATACCAGCCATTAACTGGTTCTGCTTTGGTCACAGCTTTCTGAAATAGGTATTCGGACTAGGAGAAGAGAAAGCCCTGGTCTTCTCTTTGACAGTCGCAGTCCTGTCTCGGTGACACAGGTTCCAGTCCTCATCCATCACCAGCTGGATCTGCATCCCACTTCTGAGGGGTGGGTTTGCTCTTTGGTGCTGTTACTAAGCATTTATTGCCATTATGTAAGATGGTGCTGTGGGGTGTGGACGTATCGTCGTGAGCAGCGTGGCAGACTGCGGATAGGTGGCTTGTCACCTGAGGAGAGGAGGGGAGCCCAGGGTCACTTCTCCACTCCGAGGGTCACAAGAAGGTGGTTCTTGCTCTCTCCAGCCTTTCCAGGACCCTGCAGTCCCGCCCCAGCAGCTTCCAAGCAAGACCAAATTGGCAGGGAATTGGTGGGTTAGGAAGGAAAGAGAGTGAGAAATGCCTTTGCCAGACCCCTCAAGACCCACTGACCCTGCATCGTGGAGGTGCTTCAGGTGTTGTCATGCTTTTCTTTGGAGTCCGTGTGGTGCAAATCCAGATAGCACAGCCCATTGCTGGTAAAGGTCAGTGAGTAGATGAGATGTCCAGGCAGTGCAGACAAGCTGGTCCTGTCAAGCCCCAGGGCTCGGCAGCCCAGACCCGGCAGAGCGGCCGGGGAGCTGCACAGCAGATGAATCAGTCAACATGCAGTAGAACTTGCTAAGCTGAGAGCCCCAGAGGTGGTTTTGGGCCAGATGTGCCTATTTTTTTTTTTCCCTTTCATTTCCGCACTGCGCGGCTGGGGCTTTTCTGAGCTAGGTGTTTCTGAGGTGATGTTTCGGCAGGGGAGGGGAGAGCATCTCGGGAGCTGGCACTCTGTGTGAACCATCCCCTCCTTGTAAAACCTGGCACATGGAGGAGGTTCAGCCCCTGTCCTGCTCCCATCCCAGCCCATCCAGTGCCCACTGGGACCCCAGCAAGTTTGCAGCACATCTGCCCAGTGAGGTGGAAGTGTTTAAATGTCAAGTAACCCAACACGACTGACCCATCGCGGGTACCAGGCAGAGGGAATGACACAGACGCCCACTCCCTGCATCCAGCATCTCAACACAGGGCCAGCCTGGCATTAAATATTCCCCTCCATCCTATCAGGTTGCTAATCTGCCTCTTGTCCTGCCCAGATACAGCAGTTAAAGTCCCTGGTCCTTTGGTGGATGCTGTGCTCAGCCTTCATCCCCTCACAGCTGATGAGATCAGGCATCTCTGAACAGCCAGCGATGCCTCACTCTCCCGGCTTCCCTCCCCCTTCCCTTCCTCCCCTGCTTCCTCTACAGCAAATTTATATATAAATATATATATACTGCTCACTGCAGGGCAGGCTGGCAAATCTGCAGTGTCCCTTCAGATAAAGGACAGTCAGTGACAAGCTGAGACCATTCGGCTGTGGCTGGAGCTGGCAGGGGGTATTTCCAGGGACCTGTATCAGATCCATGGTCTGCTCAGCCCCTTGGTACCGGTCAGCAGCGAGGAGCTCAGGTTCTGGCCGGCTGTTTGGATGCTGCGAGCCCTGCAGCCATCAGCCCTTGGGGGAACTGCAGTCAGCTGAAATCTGAATGAAATGTTCCACTGCCTGAATGCAGAGTGAAAGAGAAAAGAAGTGCGAGGGTTGTTGAATGGGAAGAGGGGGGAATAAACATGGGAAATGAGTCATCCTTCTGTCTGTCACGCCAGGAACCGCTTCCCAGTGCCCCTGCCTGCAGCCCAAAGGGGACAGTGGCTGTTTCACTGGGGCAGAGCCAGCGCTGCTGGGGAAGCTGAGCCAGGCTCTGGCCCGAAGGGAAATCCCGAAAAACGGGTGGGTGTGTTTGCAGCTAATGCGCTTTGACAGGAGCAGTGGTTGGGAAGAGGAAGGTGGAGAAGCGTCGGGCGGCGAGGTGAGTCAGGGGAAGGAGCAGAGCCCATCGAGGTGAGTCAGGGGAAGGAGCAGAGCCCATCGAGGTGAGGCAGGGGAAGGAGCAGAGCCCATCGGGTGTCCCGCTGCCCCCGGCTGGGTGGAGGATGGGGATGGGAGAGGGGAATCAGATGAACTTTCTGTTTTCCCTCCCCTTGGAAGAAAGCTCCTTGTTTTCACCTGGAATGCAGTTCCGGTCTCGCTCTCCATTCCTGTCTATCCAGGGATGCTGTCAGACCTAACTGAGCTGGGTCTAACGCACCATGAGATGTGATGGTTGGAGGCTCTCTGAACACCACAGAATCCGATTTACCTTATTGAAGGCAGTGGAGTGTAAACACAAGCCTAAGCAGCCCTGAGTCTGAGCGAGGAGCCCAGCGTCTGTGGGCTGAGAGATGCTGTTGCTCATCAGCCCAAGGCAGTTTTGTTCCTCCAGCTCATCCCGTACGGTGCTGTTGTCCTTGTGTGCGTTACGGCGTGTGGTTCAGGGACGTGCTGCTGTTACCTGCGCTCTGCCATAGCTTTGCATAGTTTTGCAACCCGTCTGAGCCCTTCTGGGAGGCAGCTGAGCCATCCTGGGGCTCAGCTCCTTTCCTCCATCAGCACAAGCTCTTCTCCCTATGCAAACCCTCTCGTCCCTCGGCCACGCAGCCCCGCTCAGTCATTGATGCTGAGATACAAATTGCCCAGCTCCCAAGGGCACAGTATTTCCAAGGGGAGAACTCCAGGCAGCCTGTGTTTGCACTCAGGGCTGTTTCTAATCATCTAGAATATAGCTGGTCTATTCTTAGCTGGGTTTTGGTTTGTTTTCGTTTTTTTTAATTAATCGCACAATGCTGCTTTCCACCATTTTTTCACCTCCCCATGGCCACTTACCCCACTCTGCTGCTTGTTCAGCCAAAAAATAACCTCCCTCCAAAACACTGTAGTGTCTGATTCATTGGTTCTTCAGTGTGTCATGCCATCTGTGCCTTTTGCCAGCTCTTACGCCTAATAGTACCACATTTGGGGAAGAAAATGGAGTAGAAGAGTGCACTTCCAGAGGGATGGAGCTCTCCTAGCTGCCGCCAACTCCACCAGAGAGTGAAGATGCTTTTGAAACCTGCATCTTTCATTAATGTCAACTAGTCGAGACTGAAAACGGCTCATTTTCCAGGTCAGGGAGCCCAATGCCTGCGGGAGGTTTGGGAAGTTCAGAAGCAGTAGGAGGGGGCATATAAGTAAGAAGAGAAAAATGAAAGCGAATTTGAATTCTGATTATGGAGAGACTGTTTCCTGGGAGCGGTGATGTTTGTCCAAGGTTCGCTCCTGAGTGAGGCTGGCTAACCTGGGGCATACAGGACGTTCAAAGCCAGCCATGGCCATACCCGTGGCCTCGGGAGCTGTGATGGGGAGCACAGGCCATCCCAGCAGGGCCGGTGTGGCCTCCAGCGCGGTGACACCAGGTCAGAGCAGGCTGCCGGCTCTGAAACCCAGGCACTGAGTTATTGCCAGCTTGTCACTGCTTTAACGCGGTGCTGGGGTTTGGCAGAGCGGGGTTGTTTGATGCACATCTGCTCCCACGCTTGGGTGCCTCCTGAGCCCACGGGATGGGCTCACGCTTCGTTCCTGGGGATTTACCTCCCCGTTTTGCTGTCCCCGTGGCACTGGGAAGCCGAGTCCAGCTTATGGCTCTGTTTCTGATCCCGATCTCCCAGGCTGGGCTCTGGAGAGCTGCCGCGTCTCATCCCAGCAGCCCCGTGTGTGTGAAGTCACGTGAATCGTGGCTGCAGGAGCAGATGAGGCCAAGGGCTTTTTTGGCTTTCTCCTTTTTTCCATCCCTCCCCTTGCCCCCAGCGCTGTACCCAGGTTGTTTTTCAGCTGCGGTTTTGATAACATGTTTATATAAACATCTCAGCGGGAATCTGCCTCCATCCCTGGAGATGCTGCCTGGCTCCGATGCCCCCAAGGATGCTCAGCCTCTTTCAGCCCCCGCTCCGGAAGGGATGGCAGCAGAGATGGCGCCTCGGGCACTGGGACAGAAAGGACCTTACAGTGACAGGGGACGTCCAACTGTTTTGACTTCCCTTAAATAAGAGCTTTGGGGTTTGGCCTGGTTCTGCTGCGGCGATGCTTCGGGTTCGTCCTTGCGCGCAGGGCTCGCTTCTCCCCTCGCCTCCACTCCTAATGGGCTCCTAACATTTGGTGGTAGCAGCAAGGCAGATATTTGTTTTCCTTTTTGTATTAATAGATATAAAATGTCTGCCCAGGGGGCTCACTTTCAGCTCATTTACTGTGCATCTGATGCCAGATGTTGGCTATTTACAATACCAAGGTGATCTCTGATGCTAAAATTGTCACAGGCAGACAAGACTTGCTCTTTGGGTTTGCGCTTTAAGGAAGTTTTAGATGCTAATAGAGCTTTTTTGCGATCAGATGGTTTTGCAGTGGAAATCTGAAGGATTTTTTCCCTTAACAGCCAGGTCAAAGAGGAAATCCTGGACCTTGTTCAGAAAAATGTGATAGGAGCAGTGGGCAAGAGCTAATCCTTCCTTTGCTCTTTTAAACCCAGTGCTACCTGGATTTTAAATCCAATGCTGCTCGTGTTTTAAATCCAATGTTACCTGGATCTGGGGAACGGCATGGTGAAAAAATGCTTAAAATTAGAATTTCTTGCTCCCTGCGTCTCACCCCTTGGTCAGGCGTCTCTCTGCCACCTCTGCAGGTTCCCTTCTGTGGTCTTTTCCAGGGCTGTATTTCCTCCAGCCTTCAGTCTGAAAGGTTTTGCACATCTCTGCGTTAGGGGCAGGGAAGGGCAGACTGAAGGTGACGATGCTGGTTTGCAGGTGGCTGTGGCCGTGCTGGCAGGTGCAAAGCTGAGGGGTTTGGGGTGCAGAGACACCCCCTGCAGCTGGACCCACTGAGGATGCCCAGAAGAAAGTTAACCCCTTAGCTGCAGAATGCTGGCGTAGAATCACAGAATCATTTTGGTTGGACAAGACCCATCAAGTCTAACCGTTAACCCACCCCTGGCACTACCCCATGTCCCTAAGAACCTCATCTGTGCATCTGTTTGACCCCTTCAGGGATGGTGACTCCACCACTGCCCTGGACAGCCTGTTCCAATGCCCCTCAGCCCTTTATGGGAATAAATTTTTCCTAATATCCGATGTGAACCACTCCTGGCACAACTTGAGGCTGTTTCATCCTATCACTTGTTACTTGGGACAAGAGACCAACACCCTCCATGCTACAACCTGGATGTGCCCACCTGAGGAGGGAGGATTTGGTTTGCGTCGAGGGGAAAAGGCAAGCGAGCCCAAGTCCAAGCGGGGATGTAGATCAAGGAATTGCAAAGAAATAGGGCCTGGGCTGGGGCTGCTGGGCGACGGCAGCGTCTGTAGCTGCTTCTGCAGGATGGGCTGGCGGCAGCGACGCTGCCTGCTGATTCACTCTGGCAGCGCCTGCCCGCCGGCGGCAGCAGCAGCAGCAGCAGCAGGAGAGGGCAGGGGCGCAGTGCAGCCCCCCCGGGGATTTGCAGGGGCTTTGCTGAGACCCAGAGTTGGGCGAGGGTCGTGGGACCCCCCAGTGCCTCAGGGGTCAGGGCAGGGCAGGCTCTGGGCGCTGTTTCATAGAGAAGTTGCTTCATGGCAGGAACAGAAAGTGCAGGGGGAGGTGTCAGAAAAAAAGCACCAGACGGAGTGATCTTTGGTTGTTGTGTTGTTTTTTTTTTCTTTTAACGGCAAATTAACCCGCGGTTTTAATGCTGTCATGCCTTCAGATCTTGAAATGTGGGCAAACGAGGCTTTCTGCTTTCTGTGCATCATCTGACAAAAATCAAACCTAGCAGTACTGAAGGCCCATTTTATTAATCTTCTGAATGAAAGGATTACTAAAACAGCTCTTTGGTTTGTTCTCCATGCCCTGAACACCTCCATGCGCACAAGCCTGCATCCCTCAAGTTGCCCTGAAATCACCTTTGACCAGAAAAAAATTTGTGAGAACAAAATACTGACAGGCAATGGTGAACACCATGCGTTGCTAAAGCACATGATGTTTGTGCCACTGATCTGTGGATGGGTTTGGTGGCCAGTGGTCTGTAGTGAGTGTATTGAACGACATGGGGGGAACACTGAGGATCTTTTGGGGTGTCCAGGCCGGTTCCCGAGTCCTGGCTGGGCTCCTCGGCAATGCAATAAACTGCTGATTTCAGCAGGAGCAGCTTGGGCCAGAGTCTTCTCTTGGCAGTGTTGGTGTAGCAAATGAACGCGTGGGTCTGGGTTCCTGAGATCGCACCCTAGAGCTTCAGCTCTCACCCACCTCCCGTCCAGGGGGAGATGGGACCGATGGGCAATGCAGCTGGTGAGCTCTGAAAATCAGCTCCTGAAGCACTTTTCTGCATCGGGGCTGCAGCAGGGGCGCCTTGGTGGGGTTAGGAGCTGAGTTGGGGGTGATTTAGGAAGCCCAGTGTGAGCAGAGCCCCATAACAGCCAGCGGCTCCTGCACTTCATCACCCTCGGTGGCTGCAACCCTTTGGTCTTACTGGGAAACGGCAGTGAGTGGCTGCTCCAGGGCTCTGCAGCCCCTGTTTGAAATCCCTCCGTCCCTTTCTCCCCCCAGCCAGCCCCTTGAAAACATCAGGAAATCTTAAAATGCGGAGAACTGCTTTGCTGAGTGCTGGGGTCAGATGCCACCTGTGAACCTTTCCTTCACGTCACCCTCCTGCTTCTTGTACTTAAGCTGGAGCCCCGCTGCTGCCTGTGCCATCGAGGAGCTGGTGCCCAGATCTTTTCCTCTGCTCCATGTCCCCTCTGCGGCTCTGAGAGCTCTGGGGTGGCTTGGGTAGGACCTGGTGGGCAGGAGGTCCAGGGAGGTCCTGCTGTTCCCCTTCCCCACGCAAGATGCCCTTCAGATGGGGAAGAAAAACAGCTTTCCCATAAGAAGAGAGCGTGGCCAGCACAAATATCAACTCCTTCATGCAGCACTGCCGGGGCTGGCTGTGCAGAGGTGGCAGCTGTGGGAGGTGACAGCTCCTCGTGTCCCAGCTCCCGCCAGGTCCAAGCAGGCAGGAGGAGCCGCCTGTCTCCGGTGTGCCGCCTCATTTCCCACCCATCCTCCCCAAACCATGTCAGCTCTCAAGGAACGGTCTTTATCAGGGCCCAGGCAACTCGTGTTCCTGTGCTGGTGATGGTCTGTGTTTCCTCGTCATTGCTTGCGAGGAGCTGAAATCAGCACTCTGACTAATTAGGAGGGCTGGGGAAAAGCAGATGAGGAGATGAAAGCGAAACAAAATCGATGCTAGGGAAGAGAAATGACAGTTCCTAATGGCTGGGGCAAAGGGGGTGGGATGAAGAGGAGGATGATGAAGACAAGTGCTGATGGGTTTCATTCCCAAAACAGTTAGGGAAGAAAGGTGATTTGGTGTTGGTACCTGCAGCAAAGCCTCTTTTTCTTAATTTTGTGGCTTTCCCCTTGGCTCACTGTCTCTTAATGCCCGTGTGGTGTGGTCCCGCTGGCTGGCTCTGGGCAGGAGGGACAATGTGGGCTTAGGAGAGGACGGGGGATGACGCCAGAAAGTGCTGAGACACCTTTTCTCTGGTGGTTTGAGGGCCAAAAGAGTTTCAATTTTAGCTTTAGCAGTTGTTCTCTTCCTGCCCAGGTGGGTTGCTTGCCTCTGTGGTTTGGATTTCTCCTCCGTGAGATGGCAGTAATGGCATTTGCCTTCTCCATGTGTGAACTGGGAGGATTGATTAACATTTGGGTGGTGATCTGAGGATGAGGGGTTGCATGCAGCTGAACCGTGAAACACCTGGCTGGAACTGAACCCAAACTTTTATTTAAAGACACCAACAATCCTTGAACGTTCTGCCTTGAAAATTGCCCTCGACTTCGCTTCTGTCTCTGACCTTTCCCTCCCCATCTGTCCTTTCGTAGCCCTGCTCCTGGACATCATGATTGTGGCCGGCTTGCAGAAGCTGGCCAAGCGAAAGGGCCCGTACGACATCAACCCCGGCTTGTTGGACTACCTGACCATGGACACCTACGCGTTCCCAGCTGGGCACGCCAGCCGAGCGGCCATGCTCTCCAAGTTCTTCCTCAACCACCTGGTCCTGGCCATCCCTCTCCGGATCCTGCTGGTCCTCTGGGCCCTCTGCGTGGGCTTTTCCCGCGTCATGATCGGACGGCACCACGTCACAGATGTCCTGTCTGGCTTTGTTTTTGGCTACTTGCAGTTCAGGCTGGTGGAGTTGATATGGATGTCCTCCAACACGTGTCAGATGTTGATATCCATCTGGTGAACACGGGGGACTTGTCGCCTTTCCACTGGAAACTAGCAGATACTTTGTCTCCCTCCCAGTATTTTCTACGTGTTGTTTGTTGGAAGCAGTTGTAACTTCCATGAGTAGTGGCGTTTTTTAATGTTGCTTCCCCACCTGAAAAGAAAAAATATATTTCTTGCAATGGATTGGGTTTTAGCAGTCAAGGGCCGTACTTGTGTTTTGGCCATATTCTCATACTGTGTTTGGACAGCAACCTAATTAAGCTTTACGGGTGAGAGAAATGAGCTACATGTCTGCTTAGTTTGGGTGGTTCACATCAGCACCTCTAATGTCCTCAGGATGGGCAGCGCCTGAGAGCTTCCTGAGAACATGTTCGTTAACTTTTTGAGGCTAAATGATTTTGGCCACAGCGCTTTTTCTTTTTGTAAGCCCAGCAGTTGTGTCTTGTACAGAGTCAGGACACTGCCGGCGCTTCAAAGATAATAAATAATCGTGAAAATCCTGCCCTGTTTGGTTCTTATCATGAGGGAAGGGACAAAAGCCAGCTCAGTGTAGCTTTGAGATACGTGTTCGACTTGGAGCAGATCCTGCAGTTTTGCTGACCGAGGGGATGCAAGCGACCACTGAAATGGTTTATTTGGGATGGGGTGGACCTGAGTGGGTGCTCAGGACACTGAGGGTGGCATGTTGAAGCTGGCCTTTCATCTGCTGCTCAAAAATCTGGTCTGTGAGGGTGCTGTGGTGGTTTTGGTCTGGTAAAGGACAAATACAAGTTGCTTATTTTCATCCTAGTAGGGAGTAACGTAATAGGCATTGTGCTGGGTCATGGTGAGTTTGCAAAGCAGGTCTAAACACAGAGCAAAGAGTCTTCTTGGCCATGATTTTATAATTATGCCGAACGATGCTGCAGATGGTAATTTCCCAGGTAAGCCTCTTAGAGCGCTGGCTGCTTTCTGGTGGACCCCACAATGTCAATGAGCCCAGGGCAGGAGGCAGGACTGCCCGTGCCCGGCCTCTGCTCGCGTGGTTGGAACCTCCCTACAGAGGGAAATACCGACTGTTCGTGTGTCTCACCCTGTGTGAAATGAGGACAGCACTCCTGACCTTCCTTGATTGCAAGGCTGAGTTAATTGATGCCTGTGAACCAGTCTGAGATTACTGAATATAGAGTCTGATGCCCAGACATGGTGCTGTTCCTTTCCATTACTGACAAGCAGCCACCTTGAAACCTGGCTGATCCTTACCCAGGTGATGGCCGTGCTCAGTGTGGTGCCTCTGAAATGGGTCACCCCTCGTAACTGTCTAAGAAAAACATGTATTTTTCACAGAACCTTCTATTTCTCCATGGTTTCTCTGTCTTTAGAAGAGAGTTTGATCTTTGGCAGGTGCTGGACACTACCAGACCGGCATCTTCCCTGGCTGGATGCATCCTGCAGAATGAAGGGATCCCGTCATTCCTGTCCTCCTGTCTATCCCAAGTGAGCAAAATGCACCTGGCTTGCAAGGCCAAGGAGCAACCAGCTGCGTCTTGTTCTCTCATCTATCCCTGCATGTTGGGGAGCCTCTTCCTACCAGGCCTGCTGGTGAGAAGGAGAAGACATTCAGATAACGACTGTTGCAAGCTGCTAACATTTGTTGCTCTTTGATAATTAATAGGAAAAGAAGCTAAGCAGACAAATCTCTCCCTAGCAGGCGTCTCCAGCTGGGATGTCAGCGCAGAGCCCTGGGAGCCGCTGACTTCCCCAGCTGGGAGGCTTGAGCGGTGTGGTGAGAACTGCTATGGCCTTTGGAGAGGAGCCTCCCGCCGAGCTGCCAGGGCTGTGCTGGGCACGGGTCCCTGGGAAGGGCTGTCACGGCCTGTGTTCAGGAAAGGGGAGAGCTCTGGGTCTTGCCGGCTGTCCCTGTGGGCTGGTGCAGCAGCAGGCAGAGTGGCAGGGGGGGTTCGGTGCTGCCCCCACCCCTGCTGCTCTCAGTTCAAATGTGGGGAGCAGAGAGATGGTGCTGCGCCCGGCCTCCATCAGGGGGGCTCTTTGCCAGCCTCCTTCTCCTGCAAATGTGAAGAAGTGAGCTATGGTGCTTTCTTCTGGGCATTACGACACTTGGCAAAGTTAATCCTCAGCCTGAGGAAGGATGCAGGCAGGTTACTGCAGGTCTGATGATACCTACGTGTACCTGGAGACGGCACCTGAAGCAGCAGGGAGCAGGGGAAGACTTTGCCCTGATTGCTGTGCGGGAAGCTCTCGCTCTGTAGCTCTAGGTTTTATTGAACCTTTGCAAATAGGCTGGATGCATCTACAGCCACGTCCCTGGGTCCAGGTCCCCTTGCAGTTGTGTTGTGTTCTGGTGTATCCAGGGTGGCTTTGGAGGAGTTACTCCTGGTCTTTGCTGGTGTAATCAGGAGAGCATGGCCTGGAGAAGCTGCTGTGATGGGTGACATCAGCTGGGCTGGTCTCATCCCAGCATGTGGTTGCAAAGCGAAGCAGGAGGACAGGGAGAGGTGAGTTGGAGTGATGCACCGGGGTGAGTTGGGGCTCGCAGGATGGAGCTTGCTCCCACACGGGGTTTCTCCTGGGAGGCTTCGTCCTCGGCACCCCCAGAGCCTGCACCCCTTTGCTCCCCCAGAGCAGGGGAGCCCCAGCACTCGCGTGCTTGCTGCAGGGAGGGTTTGGGGAGAATCCCCAAGGTGAGTGCAGATCTGGGTACAGAGGCACCATGGAAAGCCCAGCAGAGCCTTGTCTCGTCCATGCCCGGCCCTTGTGGCACAGCACCGTGCAGCATCCCTCGTCCCTCTCTCCCGGCTGCTGCTGTGCCAGAGGTACCGCTCAGAAACAACCAGCATCGCTGTGATGAAAACCAGCTTCTGTCTCTATAGCAACAGCGAGAAATGGCGGTACCCACCGTGGGGGTGCCTGGCCCATGTCCCATGTCCCTGCCCGATCCTGTCCCCAGCTTTCAGCCCAAGTAACCCTGCCCCGTCTGTCCCACTGTGGGCTGTGCTGGGGGCCAGGAGGCAGCTTGGGGGGTTCAGCCCCCTGTGCTGCACTCACAGGCATCCAGGGCTGGATCTGAGTGGTTTGGCTCAGCAGCAAGGAGGGCACAGCAGCAGGAGGGAAAGGACAATCTCCCTGGGCTTTGGGCTTTTGATCTGCACAGATGCCGTCTGCCTTCCAGCCCTTGGTTCTGCTGGTGAGGAGGAGCGTGGGTGCAGCACGCCTGTCCCCAAAGCCCTGCAACCAGAGGGTTTTCTCCCCTCTCAGACGTTGTCATGTGGCTGTGGGGCAGCAAAAAACCAAACGGTTTAAACTCCTCCAGGATTGCCCAGGGATGTGAATGTTTTCCCCGAATCTTCAGATCCCCGAATTAAGCCATGCAAGGCTCAGCGTGAGGCTCAGGGAAGAGTGGTCCTTCCCAAGCCAGGACACATCTCCATCCCAGAACAAGCCCTGTCTGCAGCCAGGCAGCTCTGGGCATCTTCTGACTTCCACTTTGTCTAACAGATGAGGTATGAAAATGTACTGGAGGAGGCAAATGCAGCGCATGGGTCCGGGGGCTGCTGCACGGGTCTGTGCAGCCGGGAGAGTCCCAGGCTGCACTGGCGGTGATTTTTTTGTGATTCTGGTGTGCACAGTGACAGGCCCCTCCTCCCCTCGCCCTAATGCTGATTATGCTCAGCAGCAAAAAAAAAGATATTTTAATTTATTAAAAAAAAAAAAAAAGGGTGCAAGTAGCAAATCTGGATTATACCTTTGGGCATATGTGGGAATCACAGCCGGGGTGTTCAGGTCCCCCGCCCCCCAACCTAAGCTGGTGTTTTATTCCAACAAGCAATTTTGTGTGTTTGTTGCTGGGACTGTGCTGAAATGAAGGTGGGACAAACCCCTTCCCACACTGGGGCTGTGCTGCCCTCCCTGCCGTGGGGCTGCTGAGCGGGATCCTCTCTGCTGTCCCCCAGCAAGGGGTGACTTGGGCCCCGTGTCCCCCTGGGGACCAGGCAGGTGATGGGGAGGGAAGCGCAGGCCCCGGCTGGCACCCAGGCAGCAGGCTGGCAGATTTGAGGACTCGGGGGGAATCAGGAAGGCTGTTACACGAGCTCTCCCTGCGGTAGCACAGGTGTGGCTTTATTTCAACTCGTGCTGGGTTTTCTTGGGCAAACACTCCTTTTATTCAGTGCGGGTGTTTCTGATGGGGATGAAGGGACCCGTGGGTTTACACAGCTCCCGGCAGCTCGGTGCAGCAGCCCCAGCTCCCAGCACTGCTCCCCACCACACCGAATGGTGCAGGACAGTGCCAGCAGCCACAAACTCCTTTCTGGCATCCAGAGGTTTCTCCCCAGTTAGAGAGAATATGTGATTTTTGGTTAAGTTTTTGTATTAAAGCAATAATTAAACACATCGTTTGCAGGCTGAAAGTTTAATGTATTGGGCAAAGCCTAAAGAAATAGGGTGGTGCCTCCCTTTCAGATGTGTGTGCTGTCAGAGCAGGTGATGCTGCAGGTAGAAGATACGTACGTGAGCACAGATGATGCCGTTTACATGTGTTTGGCCATCTGAAATAGCGACGTGGTGGTCCCTGCTGCAGGGTGGGAGCAGGTGACCAGAGAGGTGTTTTCCTCTGGTGTCATCCCAAGAATCTCTGGCTGAGGCACTTATTTCTGAATATAGCACTTGATTTAAGGCAGTGCTGGTGCATCCCCAGGCAGGCACGGATGGGGTTGCTTCGCTCCCCACCTCGCTGGGGCTCAAAGGCAGCAAAGGTCTCTGCGTTCGTTCCCCAGGACACAAGAGTCAAAGCGGATTAAGGGTCCCTCGACTGATCACATTTATTTCATTATTTGAGTGAAATCCCCTGTAAATACCGCTTCCCCCCCCTCCCCTTCTTATAAAAATAGAAGGCAGGGAAGAATTGGAGATTTAGGAAAAGTTAATCGCAGGAGTCGCTTGAAAACCGTTAACCTCTTGCGGCCCGAGTGAGGCTGAGCAGCTGGGCTGAGTAGGGAGATGCTGCGTGGCCTGGGGGGGACCAGTGGTTTCCCCAGCCCCCCCAAAGTGGGGTTTTCCATGGAAAATCCCTGGTTCTTAGCAGGGGAGTCCTCTCCCAGCTCGGTGATACTGCAGCAGCTTTGTTCATGCCTTGGCCATGGTGATCTGCTAATTGCAGCAAATTGGCTCAAGTGTCCAGATGACTCTGGGGCGCTCGGGGAGGGGGGACAGGTCTTGGCATCGTGGGCTCAGGGCCACTCGAAATGCTGGTGCTCTTCCCTTTCCAGTGTGGTTGCTCTGGGGACCTGGGCACTGCACAGGGATCTCTCCCAGATTAAGTATTTCGAACAAATTTCTAACAGGTGGAGCGGGTGTCCTCTCCCCGAAACTGCCCTGTCCTTGCAGAGTCCTCATCCCTGTGACACACGCTTGCTCATGGGACCCTCTCTGACTTTCTCACTTCTCCCAGGACCAGCAGCCTTGTGCAAGACCATCAGTGCCGGAAAATCAGACCTGCAGAAATTAATTAAAATAAGAGCAATGGGAAGAGAAGCTGAGAGCTACAGTGATGGATGTTGGCAAAACACTTGCCCAGAGACTGAAGCGCTCTGGGCGTTCGATGGTGTTTGCTTCCAGCCAAGGAGCCATGCAATAGTTAAACACACTTGACGTGATGGTGATTAAGGAATCAGACTCTGACATCTGGGTGCAGGTCCACTGCGAGGAGCTGTGATGCACCCAGCGCTGATGCCCTCTTCCCCGCTGGGATTTGCACCCCGGAGCTGCCAGCGCTGGTTTGTCATGGTTTGCTTCCCCTGGCTGCAAGGGGTTTATTTTGTTTGCTTTAAATCCAAAACCTAAAGTTGTGTATTAATAGCATGGTAATGCATAGCCTTTGTGTCCAAGCCAGGGGTTATATAAAACACAGATTAATGGGAATCAGCAAAAGAGAGGAGCACGTGGAGGGATGCGGTGAGGATGCCTTGGGAGGGGAGGCAGGAGGGAGCTGCCAGCTCCGGAGGGGAGAGAAGGTGGCTGAGCACATCCAGAGTGCTTCCTGGCAGGATTTGCCCCAGTTATTGTTCTGCAGTCCCCAATTCAGGACATTTCCTGAGCCAACATTGCTGCGACGTCAGGTCTTTGGCCCCTGGGTGATCACAAGAAGGCAGAAAGGGGGTCTGCGAATTTGACTGGAAATGGCTGTTGGTTTTTTGTTTGTTCTTTGTTTTGTTACATTTTTGTTGGGTTTTTGTTGTGGGATTTTTTTTGTTTTGTTTTGTTTTTTAGATGACATACATCATTTCTGCACCTGCAAACAAACCACAGGCCGGAAGATAAAGCAACAAGCAGCCATCCAAATGATAGGTGCTTTTTTCACTAGGTTATAAATGAAACCCCCAACGTTGCTTGTTTCCCCTCTCCCATCTCATAAAGCGAGGTGATGCTTGGGTTAAGAAAGGCTGGGGATTGTCAGAAACTGCTTCCCACTCTTCCTCATTGGTGATCCCTGGGAGATTGGTGCTGGTTTCCAGGGACCCCATGCACCACTCAGAACAGCAGGGCCCAAGTTTTGGGCAGAAAAGCTTCCTCTTGCAGACTCCTCAGCCCAAAACCATCCAAAATGTACCGAAAGGGCAGCAGGGACACTAAACCAAAGCCTTCCTTTTGCAGCTCCTTGAAGCAGGGGCGGAAGAGATGAGCAAGAGGGGGAAAGCAACAGGTTTTTTGGCACCTGCCTCCAATCGTGACCTTCCTTGGGAAAGTACGACCATCTCGACATCTCTCCATACCGGCAGATTCCTCCCACCCCCGGAGGAAGGCACAGCTGGACTCCAACCATCAATCATGTCCTGCCAGGAAGGGCTTCTATGGGTTGTGGGATTCCTGGTGGGGTTACTTTTTTTTCAAAGCCTCCTGCAATAACAGGGACCGCTGCTCCGCTTCCTTTCTAGATAACCTTTTTCCTGCTGCCCAACATGCTTATCTGCTGCAGACAGACTGGCAAGATGAACCGGAAAGCTGATACCTTATCTCTCCCTCTCAAGGAGCTTATTTAAGTGCTGGAATGTGTTGCGATGGTAAATGATTGTTAAAATCCAAGTGGGGTACATGGACCTAAGGACAGGTCCTGCTGGGGGGCAGCACCTAGTCAAAAAGAACACTCATGGGACTACAGCCTTTCCGGGATTTTCTGGTTTTTATCTGCCAAAAGATGCATTGCCTAAAATGTAAAATGTTTGTTTTAAAACCAAAAGGCATGGGCTGGGTTTCTCGATAATCTGTGGGTTAATGCTGCAGGCTGCTCCCACCTCTGCGAGGTTCACCGTGTCCCTTCGATACGGCTTTATCTGTGCCTCAGTTTGCTCTTTGCAGGAAATATACTGCTGTGGGTTGGCCTTGCAAGGGGTGCAGCAAGGGTTAACAGTCGGCGTGTGATATCGCATGGCAAGTGTTCCTCGCTCACCCTTAAATCTGTACGGGTGCGGGAAGCCATAAGATGCTAACACATCCATAAAGGTAAATAGGATTTGAGAGCTATCGGGCTAATTGAAATGAATGGGGCTCGGCTGCTCAGACAGCCTGATACAACGAAATGAGACCTCTCTGGGGACACCCAAGTTGAGCAGAGCATTTCACTTATTTCAGACACTGCAAGTGGCAGCTACAGCAATAGCAATTGCAGACGCTGGGGTTTGAGCACTGGGACAGCAGAGGGGCCAGGGACAACCGGTGTGGCCGGTGTGATGTCCGTGACAGCTGCTGAGGAGGGGTGAGACAGGCTTATTTTGGTCCTGTCCTGGGCAGAAAAACAGACGGTGGTGCGGGGTGCCAGCCTGGACAGAGCACGCTGCCAACAAAAGCAGGGGTGCTCCCCCTCTCCATAAAAAACTGTGTCCCAGTGCACCCGGGGGGTAGGAGGGAGGAGAGGGGAGCAGGGCCAGCAAAACCACAGGGGAAAAACCCCATACTGGTGAGCTCTAGGTGTGAGTGTCTGGATCCCAGCGCCCAGGGCCAGGCTCAGACTCAGGGATGGCTCTTGCTGCTCCAGCTGCTCTCGCACGGTAGTTGCCAGAGAAACTGTACGGTGGCAGCACACACTGCTACCATGGGCTGCTGCAGCTGAGAGTTAATCTGTTCCACATCACCGACTACTTTTCCATAGTGATGCATAAGGAATTGCCATCCCAGAGCAGACCTCAGCTCACCTGTGTGACAATGACAAGTGCTTCAACGGCAATGCAGGTGACCCTGTGGCAGCCAGGATGGGACAACGTGATTTCTGGGAGGTGTGATCCAGTCTCACTGGAGCTAGAGCTGACCCATCCCCTGAGGCTTTTCATTCCTTGCCAAACTCTTGCAATTAGACACTGTGATGTGCATGTCTGCAAGACCCTCTAAATTCTCTTTACATCTTACAGGGTCCTTGGCTCCATCCCCTTGGGTAGCACCAGGCTCCAGCTGCAGTCACAGCCTTTTTAGCAGTTGCAGAGAGGACCCTGCAGGGAAGCAGGACTGACAGTGAAATCCATGGCATTCATTTTTCTCCCCACGATGTGATTTGATTATGCTGATTGCAAACAGGGCTGGTATAGCCGCTGTGCCGCTGATCAATGCTGTGTGTCTCTGCCCTAGCCCTCCTTCCTTAATTCCTTTAGGGCAGCTCTCATATTTTGGGGATGTCACAGCTCCAGTCTTTGCCCTGCATCCCTGATGGGCACAGTGACCATCAGGATGGGGCCGGGCTATCCTGCAGATAGAGTGAGTCCCGAAGGTGCCCAGCTCCGGCTGCAGCCCCCATCCAACTTAGCAGTTGTCCCTGTCAATGTAAAAAGTAGGAATGGGGGGGAACCATCTGAGCTTCTCGGTGTCTGTGTCTTGTGATCCTGAAACCCAAGAGCCCCCCCTGACTCAGCAGGTTATTAATAACCCCCTGGCCGTGCTCCCGCCGCAGCGCCTGCCAGCCCTGGCGTTGCCGGTCTCTCCTCTGCGGCCGGGTGAGACACAAACCCCGGGCAAGGTCAGGGACTCCTTCCCGCTGGCCCCCGCGTCCCATTCCCACCCACAGGGCTGGGCAGAAGTGGGGTGAGGCTCGTGGAGGTGCCTGGAGAGACCCCAAGACCTCTGCACCTCCTGCCAGCACTGGTGAGGCTCCTTGTGCTGCTGACATGAGCCTCATTGCACCCCTGTCCCAGGACACCTGTTTTCTTGTACCCAAACCCAGCCCTGGTCCAGGCTGCAGGGCTGGTGAGCTGGGCTTTCTGGACCGTAGCATCAGTAACTGCTACCTGCCCCTTCCCCAGGCTGGGACACACTGGGTGTCCCCAGGCTGATGCAGCCCCTGGTGGTGTTTGGCCCCCACATCTGCTTGGACAGGATGGGGTCTGCCAGCCACTGGCTTTCCATCTGTCTCTGCTGAACCTCTTCTTTGGTCACAGCCTTTGCCCACACTCTTCTTCCCAGGACTGCGAGGGTGAAGCCACAGGTCCCTTGAAGACACTTCTGGTACGCATGGGACCTAAGGGAAAGCACGGCATATTCTCGCCCCCATTTCCCACCGCCTTCTCTTCCCCTCATATCCCCCACATATTGGCCTTGCAGCAGGCGAAGAGTTTCAGCCCACCGCACCAGGCAAAAACCCCCTCTCATGTGGCAGAGCATCTTCTTGACGCCTTGACGTCTCTGAGCGGTGTGTGCGGGACCACCACGCAGCAGGTAAGCTGAGCTGTTCACCCCCAACACGGGCCCTTTGGTCCCGGGGAGAGATGCAGGGGATGGGGCTGGCATCCCCCTGCCCGCGGGATGCAGCTCCCGGGGCTCCCCGGGTACCGGGGGCGGACACACCAGCCCGGCCGCCCGGGGTGGGGGGACACGGACCGGAGCCCGCCCGCCGCCGGCTCCCAGGCTGGATGTGTCGCTCCCTCTAGTGGGGACACGGGAGGATGTCGCCGCCACCCGCGATCCCGGCCCCGGGGGGGCGGCCCCGGGAGCCGCGGGAACGCTGCCCCTCGGCCAGGGATGCGCGGCCCCGGGTACACCCGTGTTATCCCCGTGGGGAGCTGTGCCCTGTGCGTGATGCCCCACGCCAGGTGAAAGCCCCGTGGGAGGTTAGACCTCGTGGGAAGTTACACCTCGCGGGACGTTACACCCTTGAGCTCTTCCCGCAGGACTCCCCATGCGCTGCTGGGGCCATTCCTGGCTGGATCTTCTCAGGGCTGAGGCTGCGTTTTGCTGAGCAGAGATACTTAGCGCCCACTGAAATATTTAGGAATTGTGTTAATAATTAAAGAAGAGACTGAACTCGAAAGGGACTTTGTGTGATCTCATGAGACAGATGGGACAAATCTAGTAATGAGAAAAACTGCTCCCTAAAGTGTGGCATTATTTCATAAACTCTCTGAGAAAATGGGAATACTGCAACTCTGGAGATGTCCCAAAAAATGTCCTTTGCCTGGGGACTCTGGGAGTGAATCCTGCAGCCCCTGTTTATCCCGAATTACCATTTTTGTCTCTGTACGTGTGCAGGATTCACACGCTGGCCAGGCTGTGATCATCCCATCGCAGATCAAAGCCATGCTTGTCAGGGACAGCGAGAGTCTGCTTGCTTACACCAGGGGTTGCAGTTCTACCAGAATCACTTATTCTTATCAGCTTCAGTGCATCCAGGAGCAGCTGATAGTTCCCCTTGGTGAGGCGAAGCGAGATATTTTTGAACTGTGAAACAACAGCTGTGTTGTAACACATGGAGCAGAGGAATCAGATGGTTGTGATTGAAGGTTGGAACCATGAACCTAAATGTGTCCATGAACTTACATTCCTGCCACATCTGTCATGTTTAAGAGGGTTTCAAGTTGGGAAACAAAATTATGGGCCAGTTTAAATCTGAACTGAATATTAGGCATTGCAAAATCGGTTACTTTAAAGTACCTTAAAACTCGTTCAGTATATTTGGGGAAAGTGTGGACTCATCTAGCCCTGTTTTCTATGTTGGGGAGGTTTCCCCCTCTTTGCTAGTGTAGGTCTTGTGGTTAATAACAGCCTCAAATATTTGTCTGAGTTTGTCCCCAAAGTAGGCTGAGGTTTTCATGACTGGACAGACCAAAGTGTTTTTTCATTTTCAAAAGAGAGTGGGGTTTGCTACTAAAATCAGCTCTGCAGAGGTTTGGCTCTAGTGTTGTTTGGGACAATTGCTGATCTTCAGAGCTAGGGTGAAATAAGACTGAAGATATTCATGTAATTCAGTGATCTGCCTATGAATTGCCACAGAAGTCAGAGAGGTTGATCTAACACACTCACGGGTTGCCTTTCTCAGAAATATTCCTTGCGTTTTGAGATACACCTTCTAGCACCGTATGTCAAATAACTGTCTTGATTTTCTTTTTCCTAACCTCTCTGAAAAGGGGGGCTTTGACGGAGCAAACAAGGGTGCTAACTAGAAATGCAGATGCTCCTAGCAACATTCTTCTGTGTGTTCTGAGAGTGAGCATTGCCTTGAAAAAACAGGTCTTCACCTGGCAAAACTTCAGTACTTCCACCTCCATTTCCATGTTTTCTCCTCTTCCCTGAGTGTGCTCAAAACTCAGCATGTCACCAACAATCTCCGGAGTCTTTTGAAGAACACAAACTGTCACGTTGGGAGAAAGATGCTTGGCGCTGCTTGAATTTTTCTTGAACCTCTTGCTATTTAGGCAACCAAGGCTGCGCGAGGGCTTCCGAGTGGATGTTCAAAGAAAGAGCGTGGGCTTTAAAAGCTGTTTTAAGAGCAGCCTTGTTAGGTTCTGAACAGCACGGCCAAAGGAAAAATCACTGAGCCAAGACGAGCAGAAGCCGTAGTGTTGTTTGCAGTTACAGGGAAAAACTGAAGTCACGGCTGAAGAAGTGCCTCCAAAAACGGGTATTTGGTTCTCGTTGCAAGCAAAGCTCAGTGCTAAAGCCAGCTGAAAGCAATTCAATTCTCATTGGAAGAATAGCTTCTTCCTTTTAATCAGCTCTGTTTTAAATTATTTCCTTTTTTAGTGCCTTAAATAGTCATTTTGGTTTGTCCTTTAGGCAGCCAGCATTCGCTCATGAAGAATGGCGTGGGTCTGCAGACTTTAAAAGGACAAACAATAGCCTGGCAAACAGAAACGCTTCAATGGCATCTCAATTTTATACAGAGCCTGACTCCCCATGAGCCACAAAGGAATAAAGAAAAAGAACAGCCTCTACCTGATCCAGCAGCTACAAGGAGCAATAACTAACTACTTGAATCAGCTCTCATCTGGGTAATTAGGGGGAAAAATAAAGCGAGGAGGTGGAAATAGCAAATAAGACTGCAGCTGGGGCACCCAGGCTCCTCTGCAGCAGGAAGGAACTGGAGTTGGTGGCTTTGTCCTGCCTTGATGGTGAGATTTGGTGGAAAGTTAGAAAGGGACCATCTTAACTAAAGCATTTTTTTTTCACATCCACCTGTAAAGTAAATCTTAGTACATATAACGGTTCAGCAATCCCAAGGCCAGAGGTGGATTTGGCACTCTGGCCAGCTATTCAACAAATACTGGGGGAAAAAGAACCCAAGAAACTCTACAACCTCAGCCTGCAAGCAGAGCGAGCAGAATTGCACTGTATGACACCAGACCCGTAAAGCAGATGCACAAAGGGGACCACACCATGAGCTAATGTGTTAGCGTGAGCGTGGTGCTGCAGTCTTTGCTCTTGCTGATCACATTTAATCCAGTTTGGGGTAAAGGCCAAGATTCCTAGGTTTTTATAGTCTTTTCCCTTTCACAGTATTTCATACTCTATTTCAGCTTAGAGAGGCGAGAGGCTCTAGCTTTCTCTCACATCAGAACACCTCTTTAATCTTCTTAAAAACAACCTTATAAAAACATCTCTATTGATATTAGGTGTTAAATAAGAGGAGGAAAAAAATGAACCTTTTATATTTGAGACCAAATGTCCCTTTGTTCTGTTTGAGGTTGAGCTTTCAAAGCATTTCCTTATATTTGGATAACACAGGATCATACATGGGATTACAGAGAACTGCCAGAGCTACTCATATCTCCTTTCCCACCTCTCATATATGACAGCTTGACTCTATTGATGTTCTTGCTGACTGAGTTTTGGGTCCTAAGGCCCTGTTCACTTAGTTGCAGGCTTGAATTTCCCTGTAGCTGTCTCAGATGAGCTAATGAAGTGAGCACAGGCATGAGGCGTTCTTGATTTAGACACAACCGCATTTCAAATGGATTTTCATGCTTCAGGGCACAAACCAGCTCCTACACGTGGGACTAGAAAGACCTGATGGGACTAGAAAGCATATTATCCCGTGGACAGGTTGCTCCACCACTGTCCACTGTGTTTCTTTTGCAGCAGCTGATGTTTGCTGTGGTCTGAGATAGACAGAAAACTAGAATGACCGTGACCTGACCTGGTAAGGTGAATGCGTATTTTATGTGTGCTGAATGGCCTCTGGATGAGGAACAGAGCAGGATCGCTTTGCTTTTTCCAAAGGGATCGTGGAGTTTTGTGAAGGATCGTGGGGGCAGTAAGGCCCTGTCTTGCACTGCAGGCTCTCATTTACAGCTGAGCAAAGTGGTACCGAAATGGCATAAGAGCACTTAGCTTTCAGTTTGCTCTGCTGTAAATCACTCTGCATGATGCAAGCCACGGTCAGGGATTTATAGATTCAGAGCAAATTTTTGTGGAAGCTGTAGAATGTAATAGTAATTTTATTATTTCTAGGAAGCTTTAGACCACAAGACATTTCTGTAGATGCAAATTCTATACTTGGGCTGTAAGCCTTCTGCAATGGTTATTTTCTGTTTGGCAGGATTCTTCATTAGTGGAAGCATGAAGCACACAGCAGGGTTTCTGCTCTCACTTGTAGTTAGTCCGGGGAAGAGGAAGCAGCACTCCTCCTGCTCAGAAGAGATTGACTTTCTTGTCCAGGGGATGATTTGCTCAGCTCTCTGGAATAGGCCAACAATCAGAGTGGGCGATCAGTCCTTCCAGAACAGATCCTGTGCATTGAACTTCATCCAAGTGAAACCTGTTCATCAGTCCTTGCCCAAATCTCTTCTTGCCGTCAACACTCCTCCCTCTCAGTTGGTTGTGGGTCTAATCCCACCAGCTCTCATCTCACACCAGTTGTTTTGGTTTATACTCAGGTGGTAAGGTCTTTCAAAGAGCAGCACAAGAATTAATCGCCTTATGCTGAGGTCTGATGGTGTCCCCATGGACCAGGATTTAGTGAAGCCACGCTTTTCCCTTTGGGGGGGCACACTATGTCCTTTGACTACTCAGATCATGCCCAGCTCTGAACAGAGAAGAAAATCCCAGCCCCAAAGCAGTCCGGAGCCATGAGACTAGCAAAGCTCCATAGAGCTGGCCTTGACACGCCACTAGGCACAGGCGGAAAAGCCATGAGTTTGTGGGGGTTGCAGTGTGCACACCTGGTAATGAATGTAGAATCATCTTTTGTTTGCTTACTTTGGCCTTTTGATCTCCACAACAGGTTGCATTAGTTTGTTCTTTAATTGGCGCATCTATTCCCTTGGCCTTGGATTGTTGCCTCGGAGATGCAGAAGAGACCTTGGGAGAACTGCTTACGACAGCAGCATCTGTGCACAACGCTGACCTGGCCGAGCTCGCATGAGTCACCTGCGGATGGTTTGGGTTGTTGGTGGCTGCATGAGTCAGTGAAAGCCAGGGGATCCCACACCGTCCAGTCTCCTGAAGGGCAATATTAATGCCTTTGGGTGTTTGTTGTTATTGTGCATCAACCGCATAGAGTACAAGAAGGTTCACTCTCCTCTTCCTCCTCAGCTGACATGGGGTGTGAAACAGCGCAGTGTTGCAGAGTGAAATTTGCTGAATACGAAAAGCAGCAGCACAAATCTGACTGACCTGCAGTTTCTCTCATGGAGGACAGTGAGAGTGAGGTTTGTACAGGCAGGCAGCGAGTCAGAAGAGCTATTTGTATGTGTTAGCTTGTGTGTACTTGTCTGATCGATGGAGAAAGAAAAACTAAACACCCCAGACCGATGCCCTGGCTGCCCGGTGAGTCGGTGTGAGTGGGAGTTTGCTCATGTCAGGAAGGAGGGTGGGCATAAGGAGAAAAATGGACAGCATTGGCCTGATGTCTCTAGGCAGAAAAAACACACTGCAGGAAAGAGGAGATGAGACACCAAATGGGCAGGACGAGAGTGTAATACTTCGATATCCAGAAAAGGAGGGGATCTGACAACCAGGTCGTGGTTGTCAGCAGTGCTGGTACGTCTCCTGGTAGCTCAGTGCCTGGCAACTTCGATAGCAGCACAGATCAACCGTAGGAACGTCACATATGGTCCAGAAAGCTGTTCATGCATTTCCTCCCTCTGCATTACTCCTGGTGACTGTTTGAGATCAAACACATCTCTTGAGCAGTGATCCGGGTCTGACACTGTTCCTGTAACCTGGGGAGAGGTGAGGACTGTTCCTCCTGAGGCGTTGCCAGCACCATGAAAATGTGCTGCAAGATCCTTCTAAAGCCGCCCTCC
Organism: Pampusana beccarii; assembly: GCA_013399365.1. Taxonomy (NCBI): domain Eukaryota; kingdom Metazoa; phylum Chordata; class Aves; order Columbiformes; family Columbidae; genus Pampusana; species Pampusana beccarii. The sequence continues at coordinate 3,856,399 of VWYH01003732.1, read as the reverse complement.
CTTCATGGGCACGGACAGGCAGGGTGACAGCACATGACTGGCCCAGGTGCTTGTGCTACATATATATTATGACATTCTTGCAAACTGCAGGACAGTCCCTAAGAAATAATGCACATATATACTTGCAGTCTGGCCTTCCATTGCAAAATATAAAATGTCACCACTAACAGGCACCCATGTAAGTTTGTTACAGGAAGGAGAATTAAAGGGAAACTGGTCTGTCCTTGTGTGCAAGGAGACCACATCTTCCAAGCTGCGAAAAACCCCCTGGGCAGAGGAACTGCATTTTATAGCAACTTCTACAACCAGATCTTTAGTGCCAATTTCTGGCCAGGAACACTGCATCGTGCGGACGTGAAGCTCTTTTTGACCCAAGAAAGGACCGTGTTTGCCTTGTGAAGCTACTTGTATGTCACGGCTTGGTAGAGTTTTTTGGGGCAGCCTTGCTCTACTGCATCCATCATCGTTAAGGAGAGAACAAATCTTAAAGTATTAATATTTCAGTTTGAACGTTAAATATTTTCTGACACTTCGGAGCTACTGTTGCTCAGCCCTCGGGCGTGTTTGGTTCTGGAAAGCGCCAAGGCCCGAAGCCGCCGCCATGCCCGCCGTTCTGCGCCTGCGCACGCCCCTCAGCCCCGCCCCTCCTCCCGCCGCCATCTTGGGCCGCCCCTGCGGCGCCGGCGGAGCCCTGTAGGCGGCGCTGTGCGGAGGGTGGAGGCGGCGCGGCGCCCTCCCGCGCGGGATTGACAGGCCGGGCCGGGGGAGGAGGAGGGAGCGGCAGCCGGAGCCCGGATCGCCCCGCATCCCGCCGCCGCCGCGCAATCCGCCGCCATCCGCCGCGCCCCGAGCCCATCGCCCCTCCGCACCCGGCTCCCCAGGCAGTCCCGGCTCCCCGCCACCACCACAGGTGGGTATCGGGGGCCGGCGGCGGCGGCGGCCGCGGATATTTGGGGCGGTGAGTGGGGCCGGGGGGGAGGAGGAAGGGGAGGGAGAGGGAAGGTGGGACGAGGCAGCCCTAAAATGGAGCCGGAGCCAGCGGCTGCTTGCGGCTGCGGCACCCGCGGCCTCCCGGCTCGGCCCGGCGCGGGCGAGGAGGTGGCGGCGCAGCCCTGGCGGGACCCCCGGCCCGAGGCCCTGGCTGTGGGGGGCCGGGGCGGCTCTGGGGGCGACCCCGCCATGTCGGGCTGTTGTAGCCGCCGGTGTTTATTGTGCGACCCCCTGCCGCGGGGATGGAGGCGCCAGGGGCGGCCGCGGGGCCTGGCCGGGCCGGCCCCATCCCCGCTGAGGGCCGCGGTGAGGCCCGGGGAGGGCTGGCGGGGGCCGCCTGGGCTTGGGGCCCGTTGTCCGGGCTCCTGACCCCGGCCCGGGGGGGTGGTTCTGCGGGGCGGGTGTCCGGAGCCCCCCCGCCGCCCCGCTCCCCGGAGGGGTGCAGCAGGGCAGAGGGAAGGTGGGGAGCGGGGGGCTCCCCGCCGCAAAGGCAGCTTGTTTTTCTTCTTCGTCTGGAGTGTGACACAAAGATATTTTTGTCGCGCCGTGTGTGTCTCAGCAAAACAAGGCGGGGGGTGGCATCCAGAAGGCTCGGTGGGTTTGTTATTGTGTGGAACCTGCAAAAGGGCTGCTGGGGCCGAAAGATGAAATGCGGGGGGGGACAAGGACGGAGTTTGTGCGCTTGGTGCTGGGCGAGCTCGTTAGGTAGGTCTGAAAATAATTTTTTTGTTTGTTTGTTTAGGATGGAGGTTTTTATGTCTGTGTGGGAGCAGATGTGCTGCAAGCTGGGGAAACCCTAATGCAGGTCCTAGGATATGTACTGTGCGTCTTTACCGGGGGGTGGTTGGTTTGTTAGTGTTGGGTGCGAACTAGGAGGGTTTTTTCGTTAAGGTGGTTATAAAAACCCACTGATCCCCATAATTCAAAGCTGGTGAAAGGTGTTTGAATGAGCTGGGAGTTGTGGGTTTTGTTAGAAAAGTTGTTTTGTTTTGGTTTTGTCTTCTGAACCTGCAAAGGGTGGGATACTCTTTAGAGTATCAACTCATCGAATATTTGTATATTGATGTTGCTGGTGTTTGGTGTTTATTTACATAAGCAATATAAATGTTTGGGAGTTTAGTAATTTTGTTTCATTCTAGGAACAGGTATTAAGTATTGCAGTGTCTACATCGTCTGCTCATGAGGAAGGCTTCCAGGGATGAATCCAAGTTTATAGTGGAAGCTTTGGTTGTGTTAAGTCTTGTCTTGCAGATGCACATGGGGCATCCACTGGAACGGACCCTTTCACGATGGATAGATAGCTGGTCCCTGCCTTGGAAAGCCCAGGTTTGGAGAATCGACTCCTGATGAGTAGATTTCTCAGATATAAGCTGGCAAGGATGTGACTTATGGACCTGCCTTTTCCACAGCCTTTGCACATTCAGTTGGCTCTGGGGAGTTAAACCCCAGTGTCCTGAGAGCTGCCGCTCTGCGCCAGGGGATGAAGTCACCTGGAAGGAGTGGGGAGGAGGGAGCTTGAGGCCATATTGTGAAAGTGGAATTTAAAGAGAGGATGGAAAGTGATGGTTTGGGGATGATTTCTGTCTGAAAAGTTGACATATCTACCTGCGTCTTTCACTTCAAATGTGATATTGTAAATGGGCCTGGGTGGTATCAGCGCATCTGAGATCTTTGTGGGTTCATCGTGGGTGAAGCTCCTTCTTTCAGGACTGTGGCCTAAGAGGTTCCTCCTTGTTAGCAGGGTCTATTTTTGGGGTATGATAAACAAGACCTCTCCCATATGACCTTCTTGAAATGGTCTACTATTTTTCTTGTTACAGTTGAAAAGTTCAGATGAAAAATCATACTCAGACAAGTCACAAATACTGTTTGAGATTACTGGGGTTTTTGTTTTTAAATTACGTTTTTCTTCAAGCCAGTATGAATACATCTGTTGCTGTCTGCATTTTGATTTTATGTTTAATATGATATGTACGTTGGATATAAGTGGTTTTATTTTTTTTTTGGTCTGGTCTACTTCTCTGCACAGCTTGAATAGATTAGATGTCTCACATTTTAGGATGCTTTCAGCAGTCTTCACTGATAAGAAAATATATTTCCACGTGACTTGGGCAAATCCCTTTCCTTTTTTTAAAAAAGAAAAAAGTAGTAGTAAAACACGAGTTTGATACAGGTTTCCAAAGTTGTCATTAGGTAGTGCTTTGGTTTTTTGTAAATTGGGAGCATTTTTGTGTTTGGTCTTAGAGTACATTTTTTGATGAACTGTGGGCTTTTTTTTCTTTTTGTCTGTGTGCATGAGAGCTTAAAAGTAAAACTCAGCCGGCTAGCAGAAGCTGTAAAAGTAAGTAAGTACTCCATACAAAGGCTGGAAAGGAGATGCAGGATTTCAAAGTATGTTGGCTTTAATAAATACAAGTAATGTTCATAAAGAATTTTTATTAAAATGATTTAACTTCATAGCGACATTTTAATAAAGCCTTTTATTAAAACTTTGGTAAAACCAAACTTCAAAGGCTAATTTACTCAAACAGCCGCCTTCTAAAAGTAGGGGTGGCATTAGACTCTGTATTTGTCCTGCGCCTGACGCAGTGTGTTGTGGGATCTGAGTGATGGTGTGAAGACAAACAAGCCTCGGTGCTCATGTGTGTGGCACTGATGCTTTTGCACAACACCCAGTTCCCGTCCTGCATTCTCCTTGCCATGCTGGGTATCGCATCTGGAGTGCAACTGGGAAAAATCAGGACCGTGGTTTTGGTGTGTCTGGTGGTTCCTGCTGCCTGAGCTGCACACTATGGAGCCTGTTAGATTGTCCATTAATTACCTGCCTGTTTCAGAATCAAAAGCGTTGGTTGCTCAAGGCCTTCAGTGTGCTTACCTGAGTAATCAGAAGTATTGAAGGGTGAGTCAGGTTAGCTTTCAGTGCTGCTGCATTAAAAATAATAGTAAGCCATTTTATTTTTTTCTTTTATGATGATAGTCTGTACAAAGAGATTTTGCTATAGTGGCATTTCCGCTTGTAATTGTGTATTTTCTTGTTGGAGGAATAGAAACAATATGAACAGGACACACTTACTGAATACAGGGCAGTAACTTCATGGGAGGGAAAGGGTTTGTCCCAAGGGCTGGACCTCTCTGATCATCCCTGCTCCTCTTTACTAGATTCCTCATTTATTCTGCAACTTGGCAGTGACTGTGTTGTCTCAGTATCAGGCCTTGCTCTTCAGCTAATCGTACCTTGTAAGTGGGTTTTGTTTTTCATGTGGCACTGACTCATTCTCCTAATAGGTCGATAATTTCACAGCTCCTTATCACCGGTTTGTCACTTGCAACAGAAGAAATACAACTGTCAGGTCCCAGACAATGGGGTGAAAGCATGGTGAGCAGGTGAAGTGCAGCTCTCTCCTTTGCAGTCTTTTTCTAGTGGCTGAAATTAAGTGGCTTTGTTACCAAAGGCCATGATAGCTGCTCTTGGAAAGCACCTTCTGGAGGGGGTTTTGCAGATAAACCCAAAACTCGTGTGGTTTTGTTAGAGAGTTGTTCTTTCCCAGAAGAGATAAAAATGGGGCTAAAGCAGGAGGTTGTATTAAATGTTAAGCCTCACTGAAATGTAGCTTGGGCTCATTTTTAGTTACTAACTTGTATTCAGGATGCTTTGTGTGTGTGCATGTGCTTCCTGTGCAGAAGTAACAGAAGTTTGAGCTCCTGAGTCGTTTATTTCAGAGTAAAGCTGTTTGGATGTGTATAGTTGTAAATCCTCATCTCTTCTTTTGGGGGAGTAGCATTGGGACCATAACTGAAGTGGATTAGAAGCTGGTCTAGTAGCCCTGGATTGTTCCATATTTTCCTGTGGCATTGGTTGGTTGTAAAGCTGCTTGACTTGAAGTGCTGTGGGGTCTATGAGGACAGAGAGTGGTTTGGAGGCATTAAAAGGTGTACGTGCAGTTCTGCAGGGGGTCATTGTACTTACAGCCAAAATAAAGTGTCTATATTATGGTTCTGAACACTTAAATTATCAGGAAAGTGCTGGTAAACTGAAGGGGCCTAGAGAACTCACCCTTACATCTTTAAGAGACTATTGGCAGTGATTTTTGGAGAGCTAGTGAGAACAATTGTGCCTTGAGTGAAAAGGAAGAGGTAATGGCCAGATTTGAAACATGCAAAAGGGAAAGAGGAGGTGGAGGTGAGTCAGGCTGAAGTGCATAGAAATAACAGGAAAAACACAGGAAGAAAGTGAGGATGTGCTAACAGCACCCTAGGACCTGGCCAAGAGGACTATTCAATTGGACTGCAATGCTTCAGATATCCACAGGGCTTTGATTAGCTGTTGGGAGCATCCTCAATGCTTGAATTTAAGGTGAGTAGCACTTAAGAGGGGTAAACTGTAGTATTTGCAGAGTTATCACCCTGTTGGAAGAGATTTGGTGGAGGAATCCTTCCTGGGTAGCCATTGAGGCATTAACAGGAGTTGTAGTGATGGTGCTGCAAGGAGTGAATAGAGACAGGTTTGAAGAGCTTGCCACCCCCAGGCGCTTCTTGCGTGGGAATACAGTGGGGTTTTTTTTGGAAGAGTTCTGCTGTGGGGTAGGTTCTTCAGCTGTTTCTACCTGTATGTGGGCTGGGAGCCTGTACAAAAGCCTCGAGTGCTCTTGTTCAGAGTTTGGAGTGGGCTGTGAAGCAGGCAGGGGAGCAGGACATGTTCAAGAAGTGCTTCATCNCAAAGAATCAAGCTTCCACCCGGCAATTGAAACTTCACGAACCGTCGTTTTGGAGCGGATTGATGAGATCTTACATTATTACAGTGTTAGTGTTCTGCACCTGAGCAAAATGTTGCCTTTAGTGATGCCTGTGATCCTGTCGCGGTGAAAGCAGCGTATGGGGTGGTTCATTTTGGAAGCATTTGCAGCATTGCCCATCCTAGCACGCAGGCCTGCTCCTCCAGAACTCCTTGGGAACAGGGCTTCATGCTGCTCCTGGCCCTGCAGCATTAGCAAAACACCACGATCCAGAGGGTTGTTTCCAGCCCCAGAAAGTGGGAGATGCAGGGGCTGTTTCTTGCTCTGCAGCTCAGCATAGCTGCAGAGTTCTGTGGTGTCATTTTCCTATCTGGAAAATAGAAGTGATAGTGCTTACACACCTTGTCAGTTGTGCACTGCAAATATCTATGTAAATTAAAGTATCTGTGAAATGTTTTCAGTTCTGTCCGGCTTGGCATAGTCCACATGTCTTGTGCATAGTGTGAGTTGCTTAGCTCTCCAGAAAAGCTAAAGCTACCTAAAGAAATCTGAAACTCCTTTCATCAGAGTGCTGAACCGTGACACATGTAGTGTTGTGGTTTCTTACCACTTTGTACCTGTGTCCTTTTCTCGTCAGATTCCTGTTAGCATCCATGACATTAATTTGCAGTGCAAATGGCTCCTGTGAATAGATTTTCGCTAAGAAAGGTTGCTGTGAAATGCTGCAGTGCTTTAGTGTTGTTAAGATTGGGGAACCTGGAGGAATACTTCCTTGGAAGCTTCAGCAGCTGCAGCATTTGTGAACTGCAGGCTCGTCTGAACTGCTTGTAATCTTATTAATGGTTTGAGTCGGCTGCATCAGTCTTTGGCTGTGGGGAAGCTGGAGAGATGTGATGGAGAAAGATCTATTCAGCTCTTGCCAGGGCAGCGTTGTCCCCTGCAGTGTGTGTGGTGATGCTGGCCTGGCTGTGAAGGTGTCTGCATGAGGAGAACCTGCTGGTGCCTTGGGGAGGAACAGGACCTGAGGGATCTGCTCCACAGCGGGTACAGGATCCTCTCCCTTGTGTGTGCAGGCAGGGATCAGCATTTATGGTCTGCCAATTGATAGCATCGGGTTTTATCTCTAGTCTTTTTCTTCATAAAAATAATCTTATGTGCATAACCTGAGTGGGAGCTGGGGCCCTGAAGTCAGCAGACAGCCTGAGAGTGCGGAGAGGTGTTGCCAAAGCCCAGACCTGGTAGAGTGAGGCTCGTTGGCACAAGGTAAACACCCACCTCCCCATTCCAGTGTGATCCTTCCTGAGACTGCAGAGAAAACAGAGCTGCTTAGTCAACAGCTGATGGCATTTGTGTGCAAAGAGCTGTGTCTGTTCCCGAAAAAAGAACTGTTAACCCTTAATACTGCCAGTTTTGTTCTGGTTTCATCTCTTAGAGTTGTGACATCTCTGATTTCCTTTCTGCTTGTTTGCTATAAAATCTGTGTTGACTGCTGAGAGATGGAGTAAGTTGTTGAGCTTGGGACCAGATGAAGGATTTGTGAAATGTTTGACTTCATTGGAAGAATTTCTGTGGTCACTCTTCAAAACTCATCTGTTCTGACAGCAGTGGATCTCAGTTCTTTTGCAGGTCCTTGCCCTGGCTGTGTAGGGCTCTCCAAGGTGAGCTATCCCTAACAATTCGAAGGCTTACATCTGGGTTCTGGAGCTGGCAGCATAGATGTTTCACCTCTGCCACTGTTGCTCTATCTCACCGGAGTTATATGGATATCATCACTGCAATGGTTTTTTGTGTACTGGTGGACAGTCAGTCTCTTCCACTGGAAGAGGTGGTTGTTCTAGGCCTGGCAGATGCTGCTGCAATGCATTCACTCTGTGTTTGACTCCTTTTTACAACTGTTTGACAATCAAGAGGTGCTTTTTCTTTGAGAGTCTTGGGAGCGCAGGTTTCCATGGCTGGGGACAGAAACCTGAGCTCTGGGACCTCTGTCGCTGTTACTTGAGCAAACTGTTTTCTCCGCATTGGTTACTCAGTCTGTAAAATAGAACTGATAGTACCGGCCCTGTTACCTACTGGGAGATCCCTACCAGCTATTTGCAGTCTGTTATTGTTGCTCAGATACCTAAGTGCTCAGTTTACCTTACAGTTCAGCTGTACGTTGCCAGGAGCTTTCTGAACAGGTTTTGCCAACAGGGATTTCTTTTGTATTTGGATTTAAATTGCTTGCTCCTGATCAGCCTCCTTGCTTTGGTGTTGAGGGAACAGGATATATCTGTATATTCTCCCTGGACGTTCAGATCTCAGAGGAACCTGAACAGGGCAAAATGGAAGGCAGGATCACTATGGAGGCTGTAGGTAGCATGTGTCAGCTCTGGGCCTTGGTTGTGGAGGAGCCAGAGCGTAAGTACAACTCTAAGGGTAAAGATTTGTGTTTGAATGTGAGCCCTCCTTTGTGCGGGCAGCTCTTGGGCATCACAAGGTCACTTCCCTTTCCTCTTGTACTAGGGTGGTTGGGATCTGGGTTTGTTGAAGCCACAGCTTGTTCTTGTTGAAGTGAGCTGCTCTGTCTTCTATGGGCTTTGCCTCTGAAATGTGAAACAGCAAAGAGATATGCTCCTTTATTTCTATCGTGTCTTGCTGCAGAAGTGCTTACAGGAGGTCATTGCTTCTGAGCCTGGCCAGGTTTATAGATGGGGCATCAGAGTCCGTTGGTGCTGGGGCTCGTCTTGTTTAACACCTTTATGGCCTGGATGAGAGGGCAAGGAGGGTTGGTAGTTCGTGCTTCATAGATACCTTGCTGCCTCCCTGCAGTAATCAATTCCTGATTCTGAGAGGTATGAAAGCCCTGCAGTGTTTCCTTTGGGCTAGAGATACAGTTATTCCTTCCTGACAAGCTGGGACTAGCAGGTCAGTTCCTCCTTTACAGCACAGTGGGGCAGATGCGCAGAAAACAGCATTTCTCTGAAGACCTGTTGTAGACAGACACTCCTTTCAAGAAAAGATTTTACTGCACACCTTGGGTTTTCTGCTGCTTGAAAAGGAGGGGGAGTTTCATGAGCACAGGATCTTGAAAGTACTTTCTGTGGGCTATGGACCAGTTTTCTGATTGGATTTTTTTTTTTCCTCCGTGCCATAGTCTTGCATCCTCAGGATGGAGTATTTCTTATCTTTGTGTCCTCAGTTACTGGAGATCAGGGCTCCTTTTCAGGGTGTTGCATCATCTGTCCAGCCCTTACAGAATGGATCACGGAACTCGTGAATGTTTTTGTGTAAATACAGTTGAGCTCTTCTCCAGAGTCCAGTCTGCTTTATCTGTTTTACAGTGAGTTAGAAATCCAGCCTGTCTGGCTGCCTTTCTCTGCTGCCTGCCTTCCCAGTGCTGGGAAAGCTGTTTAGCAGGGAGGTGAGCTTTCTGGATTTCACCGACCAAACCTGAGTTTATGGAGCTCTGTTTTCTCTGAACTACACTCTGGTTCAGTAACAGTACTTTTAAATACACCAGCAGGTTCGACATCACAAGATAGGGCAGCAGGTGAGCTTGGTGAAGACAGAACTGAGAAAATGAGAGGTCAGGTCATCTTATAGATGCTCTTTTTGCTCCTCTCTTGTTGTGTTTTGTCTCTGCCTGTACAGCTCCACACCGCAGAGTTAGTGGTAGATTTGCCCAGAAGACTCTGCGTCTCCTCTTCGTGGTCCTGCTGCCTCTCAAATCCCGGGCGACTTGCCTTGGCTCGGCCTGCCGATGGGGCTGGCCAGCGGGCAGGTCCTGGCAGCCCGCCTCCAGCAGCATTACTCAGCTAGCAGCGTCCCTCTGCAGTAAATCACAGGAGATGTGATCCTGATCTCCCATTCCCTGTTTTTACAAGGAGACAGGATTAATGGAAAATGCAGAGAGAAGCTGGGATTACGCAGAATTAAAATAATTGGTGGTGCCAAATATACCTGTTAGCTAAGCAAGGTGGGTCCCTCGTGTGAATCGAGCTGCCTTTGCTACGCGCTGCCTGTCTTTCTCTGCACTGCAGACTGCTCTCTTGCTTCTCATTGTCTGGCAGGATTTGGTGCCACGTTCAGGATCTCGGCAGTCCCTTTTTCAGCTGTACCAAGAAATCTTAGCAGCTCTCTCTCAAAACAATGCAACAGAACAACAGTGAGAGGCTTGGGGTGGCCTAGACTCTTGCTATGCACAGCTCTACCTTGCTCCTGTTGACTCCGTACTTGGATACTGGTATTCTCCTGCTGCTCCCCTCCTTACTAAGCAGTCTCTCCTAGGATCTAAATGCTCATCTGGTCCCTTCCCAGCAAGGCTTCTACATGATATATGTGCATCTGACACCAAGCCCCTCGGGCACCTGGTCACGCTGTTTCACCAAAGCTCTTCCAAGGGCAGCCTGTGGGGTCTTTCATCACTGAGGCAGGTGGCGAACATTTCACAAACAGGTGATTCGTGGTGAGACATGTTCCATGTTATCTGTCTCTCCGTTGACAGATAAATATTTAGCTATGAGAAGTAGCAGCAAAATTGACTGTGTGTATTTAAGGAAGAATGGACATCACTAATCTCATGTAAAACTATACTATTTTTTTTTTAAGGGTTTCACATTACCAGTAACGTTAGAAACTATAATAGATTTCAGTTTAACATCAACTCCAGACACTTTTCTGAAAATACAGTTCAGCTTTTGCAGCCTATGAGTTTCTGAACAATTTGTATACGATTTCAGATCAAAAATCTTCCTACCTCTGGAGAAAAGCCTTTTCACTGTTCATCTCCATCCTGATGCTTCATTTTGTGCTTGTAATGCTGCTGTGACATGAGCAGGGAGTGCAGGTCTGCAGTGGTCTCGGGTCCTTTGCCCGAGCGATGGTACTCGGGGTGTGAGTAGCTGAAGTGATTCCTTCTAGTGTGTGTGTATTACCTTTCATAAATCTGTTTGCCCTGCTCGGTTAAGGCTGGCTAACTTCCAGGTATTCGAGCTCCATTGAAGTCTTGTGAATAAAATACCAGCAGCCCAGCCTCCTTCGTACATAGATTTACAGAGAGCTTTGCAGACAATCCTGTTTGTCAGGAGTTCTCTCCCTTTGGCTATGTTTTGAGCTCGGGGGTTTCCAGTTGTTACCAATTCCAGTAATTCAAGGTTTTCACATGGCTCTCTTTGCAGGACAGGCTTCCTGTGCTTGGTAGATCCCTCCTGTGTCTCCAAGACTTGCGTACTCTGGCACAAAGTGTCACTCTTGCTCTCTGGATTGGAATGTACCCCTCTAAAAGGCAGCTAGATGGGGTCAGTACCCACACGTGAAATCCAGGGTGACACAATGTGGACATGAAGACTCCGGGGTAGCAGAGCTCTGCCCAAGAAGTAATTCTGGTGCAGCTATTTGTACCCTGGGATCTCTAATGTAACTGGTCATACTGCGGTGTTTTCTGATTACTGGTATTTTTCGCTCCAGTGCTGTCCCTGGATATTACAGGAGACCTTGCTGGTGCTGGGAATGGGAAGACCTAAGCTCTGTGGTAAAACTGATAGTGAACCTTTGCCCAAAGACCTCTATAAACCCTGAGAGAAACCTTGCAGAAACGTTGGTGATTGACGTTTTTCATTTCTCTGTAATATGGGATGATGCTTTCTTCAGGGTCAGCTGTCAGACACAGGGACCCTGAGCACAGGTCAGAGGCTTTGCCAAGGCTGTTGGTTTTCAGTTGTCAGCATCAGTATGTGCCTTCTCGTTCTAGTTCTCTTAATAATAAGCATGCAGGCTAGCAGGTCAGTTCTTTGTGAACTTAATTTGCCAGAAATGGCTTTGCTGTGCAAGATTGGAGGACCTTGATGATCCCGGCCTGGATTCTGTGCTTGATGGTGTGATAGGAAATTAGTCCGATGGGGCTCAGCATGTCTGCAACCTCTGTGCGCAGAGATTGTGTGGAAAGCGCCTCACCTCTCCATGGGCTTGTTTTCCCCTTTGGAGCACACGCATAACGCACAAACAAAGCTGTGTTTTTACCTTTTCAGCTTCAAAGCGTCGAGGGAGTTCAAAGTAAATCTCACTTCTCCAGACAGCAGTTGTGGCTGTCTCAGAAAGTTTGACAAGGGGCTTTATCCCAGTGTGTTCCCAGCTCCTCCTCTGCTCTGAAGTGGTTGTTTATTCCTCCCGCATCCTTTTAATGATAGGAGATGTAATCAAGAGGCAGCTGAGACCCGGTTACATAACTGGTTGTCAGGGTTTCTCTTTGGCAGCATCGCCCTGTGTGCTGTTTGCATGCCGACTTTCAGGAACTTGGGATTTTCTGTTAACCAGCTAACTCCTAAACCCCATGTGGTAGTTGTGGGTTTTTTTGTTTGTTTGTCTGTTTTTTTCCTTAATGCCTACTAATTTTATCTGAGATTTCTAAACCTCAAAGTGGCTTTTATTGCTTGCGATTGCCGTGGTCCGGCTCCGCGGGGCTCGCTGTACCTGTAGGAGCAGGTGGCCGCGCTCTTGCCAGCACAGCTGCAGGCTGGTGTGCGGCACCCTGGGCTGTTTGCTCTGGTCCAGGGCTCCCCGCAGCTCTGCCAGCTCAAACAGGTCATTGTTCTCCATCCAGCTTCTACTTCTCTGCCAAGTCTGCGCTAATCAGTGGGGTTTTTTTTCCCCTTTCTCTTTTAATGTCTGTCCTACTAATAAAATATAGTGCAAATGGGCAAGTGAGGGAGGAGCTGTTTTCTTTGGCACACCATGACCATCTGAGCAAAGATTGAACCAGGCTGGAGCCAAAGATCTGTTTGCTGCTCTGCAGGAAAAGGTGCCTCAAGAATACTGGCCAGCCCCGTTGCCTCCGCAAACCTTCGTGCTGCAAACCCCGTGTCGTGGTCCTGCGAAGGTGGCTGTGTGGGGCTTGTCGCAGGGCCTGGTGGTTTCCTGAGCATCCTGGGGATGCTTTTGCTGAGTGACAGAAAATACTTTTCTTCCTCAGTCACCGACACACCGCTGCTTGCTGCCCGACACACCGCTGCTTGCTCCTGCCAGGCTCGATTTAAATCTTGCGATGCAAGAATGAGCACTGCATGGTGCCAGGTTTGTTGGGCAGAAACTTGCCCCCTGGCAGCGGCCTTTAGATGGGTTTTACTCAGCTAGTTGCAGATCGCAGTACGTTCTCAAGCTGGCTGTGTCCAGTGTGTTTGTGGTCTGTGCTTTATTTGGTACCTAATACGCGATGGACTAATCCTCTTACCTGGACATCATGTTTGATAAGGCATTGCTGGTGGAAGTTGTAGCCTCTGGTCAGATGCGGTTCTCTCAGAAAGAGGGATTTCTGACTGTTTGAAACATGCTTTTCAGCTGGATGAGTTTCAGAAAGGGTGAAGGGTGGGATGATTTGAGATATATGACCTTTTGTTACTCCAACAGAGTTAAAACCCTAAGATGTGACCTAGCAGATGGTGTAATAAAACTGCCAGCAGTTCTAGGCTTGAAGTGGAGACTTTACAACACGAGATCTGGAAATTTAAATTACATGTGAAAAGGTTAGGTTGAGCTTCCAGATTTGAGAAAATTTAGAACAGAGAATTATGCTTTAAAAAGTGAAAGAAATGTCTATTGAAGTAGGTAAAGTTCCTTTTCTGACAGAAAAGTTGACCTACAGTGTGTGTGCTCCCCATATTTCAGCTTTATCATAGGCTCCAAGAGCCAAAAAGCAGAGACTGCCTGCATGAAGGGTGGTGTTAATCACAGTGTGTTGTGCCAGCAAAGATCAGAGTGAAAAATGAACAGACCACATGCATTGTGAGAAGTATGTTTATAGCTAAAAATGGTGGTGAAGGTGCCAGCAACACAGAAATGTAATCTTTTTTTATAAAGCGTTTTCAGTATTCATAGTAGAACTGCTGAACCCACAGGCTCAAGCCTCTGAACCTGTTTCATTTGAGCAGGTTTTTTGGACTCCTTCAGTCTCTCTCATGGTCAGCAGATGGGAAAAGGGAATTTGAAGAAATAACTCGGTTGCCTTCAGGTGATGCTTTCAAAGCATTAATTGCTGGTATGAGTCATTAACTGTGGACAGTGCGGAACCACAATTCCAAACATTACAAACCCAGGTACCAGTGTTTCAGTGGGAAACCCAATGATAAATTCCAGTGTGGTGTAAGATACAGTGCTTTTCTGTCATTTATGTTTAGGAGACCTTGTGCATAGCTACTTATTGTTAGACTTACTCTTTTAAAGCAAGGACTGTGGTGGCCACTCTCTTGTATTCTCATACTTGAAGAAGCTCGCCTCTTTCAGCACTGGAGTGGCAGAAAACAAATGCTACTGTGAGAAGTGTGCGTTTCATTCAGTTTATGAATCTTAAATCCCACAAGCATTTTGTGACTAAAGAGGAGGGAGTTAAAACCTTGTAACTTGGTGTGTCTGCTCCCTGAATATCTGCAGTTCTAGCAGTTGTGCATGTTTTACTTTTTACTTGTCTGTGGCTGAATAATCCGTTTGATGGCATTTCCCTGGTTCTCTTTCATTAAAAGGCAGATCGGGAGCGGCGCAGAGAAATTTCCTTACTAGATGACATTTCATCGCAATGTCCGATCGTTTGGGGCAAATAACCAAGGGAAAGGATGGGAAAAGCAAGTACTCGACTCTCAGCCTGTTTGATAAGTATAAAGGAAAGTCAATAGAAGCTATCAGAACTACAGGTAAGAAATGCCTTCAGAAAGCTCCTTTCGGGGTCTTCCATGAGAGTTGCAGAGCTAATTGAGGCTGTTGGCCCTGGGGTAGGCTGCCCAGTGGGAAGCAGCTGGGTTGCTGAGCTGTTTGTGCTGGTATCTAAGCCTGTGTTTCATTAGGACTTCAAGGAAAATGTCTGCGGTTCTTTGTGCTGCTGTTATTGTAGAGACATGGAGGAGGCCCTTGTGTTCAGCCTGTGTCCTTGCTGCAAAGTGGTCAGGTTGCAAACTTGAGTGAAAGCCTAACCAGGGCCTTAGCCTATACCAGTACAGGGCCATTAATCTGAAGTGCCTTAAGCTGGTCAGATGTCATGTGAGCTGAGAGTCAAGGACTGAAGGCTTCTGGGGAAGAACCTGAATTGGTTTTGCAGGAGAGATGTGGCCAAAGGTAGATGGTGGGTCAAAAAAAAAAGAATAGAAACATTGCCTGGACTGGCTCTGGATTTGATGTGGGAGTAGAAAACCAAAGAAACTAAAATACCATCTTAATAACTGTGAGCTGGTGGGTAGGCCTAGAAAATCTAGACCTTGGGACTCCTGGCTTAGGTTACCGCTCTGTCTGCCAAGAGCTGGACTTGGATGGCCATTTCACCCAGCTGTGAAAGGCCTATCAGTGCTGACTCTCCTTGATGAAATGAAAGAGGAGTGTCTGCACAGGTAGCTAGAAGACTCTATGGGCATTTTCTGTTCAGGAGAATTTTTTCTCTCTCCCTCCCGGCTGTTGCAGGAGGCTGCCAGCTGCTAGAACAGACGGCTGCTTCGCCGTGGTCCCCTGGGAAATGACCCGTGTGTTGGCATAGCCGCAGTGGTGCTGCTTGTGTACAGTTGGGTTGGGACTGCACCCAGCCCCAGGATGCTAATTCAGGTTACTTATCCAGCAGATATGGCCCTCTGTGACCTGCCCTTGTTCCTTTCTCACTAGTTATTCCTAGACATGGCTTACAGAGTCTCGGGAAAGTTGCTGCTGCCCGGCGCATGCCACCTCCTGCAAACTTGCCTAGCCTGAAGTCTGAGAACAAAGGAAACGACCCCAACATCATTATAGTACCCAAGGACGGTACAGGATGGGCAAACAAGCAGGATCAGCCAGACCAAAAGAGGTAGGCAGAACTTTTTGCTAAGTTTTGTTGGGCAAGCAGCAGCAGTTGTGCACCGCTCTGTGTCTTGGAGCTTACAGTGATCTCTGTTGTCTGTGCCAGTGTAAAGCCAATGTTAGCCTGATCCTTTAGCAACTGCTGTATTGCCAGTTATTTGTCTCGTCTTGCCTTCCTTCCCCTTTGATCTCACCCCTGCTGTCTCTTTTCAGTTCCAGTGCGATGGCTGCACAGCTGCAGGAGTCGCTGCCGCAGCAGGGTTTGCAGAAATCTGTCTCCAATTTACAGAAGCCGACACAGTCAATCAGTCAGGAGGTAGGCGCAAGCAGTCTCTGTGACTGCCACCCTCCTTCCCATGTCCCCAGACAGCTTGAGGGTTTTCTTTTAATTGTGTTGCCTTGCACAAGTATCAGCAGACTGCAATTTACAGAACAGCTCCTGTATAATCAATTCTTGCAGAACTGACTGTCTTGACTTCGAGTTACCGTGTCCCAGGAATACTGGGCTGCCATTAGAGTATAATTCTGTGTGTGTTAACCTCTGTACCTTTCAAGTGTGTGCAGAAAGTGTAGCTTCAATCCAGAAAGAATGACTGGAATGTGGGATGGCTGGTTACCACTTGTAAACTATTCAAGTGTCGCTTAGTGACAACAGATCCAGCTCTTGCTCCCAGCCTGATGAGACTTGATAACAAGAGATCTGCTCATGTGGGAGAAGTAGCTAAAGTCAGGACCTGAAAAAGCTACCAGCAAGTAAGAAAGCTTCCCCAGACACTACAGGGACCTGACCCCTCTGTGCTGCAGGTTTCATACTTTTAGTTTAAAAAAAATTCCCATCCTTTGAGGTCCATGGAAGCCAGGACAGGAGTTATGTTTTGAGAAGAGTGGTTAATGCATGAGAAAGCAGAGTGGCCTTCAAGTTGAGGTGTAGCGTGGAACAAATCTAGAAGATTAAGAGGGACCATTTGGGAAAATGCAACAGAAGGAAGGGAAAGCTTGATTAGAAAGACGAAAGCAAGAAACTTGAGGAAATAGTTGAGGAAATAGCTTAAGGTGGGCAAAAGAGCTGAGATGGCAGAGAGGAGGATTTTTGCTGTAGCATCATTGTACACAGGAGTAGGGAGCAGCTGACTTGAGCCCCAAGAAGAATCAGGGGAGACCTGTGGTATCCAGTGACATCTGGGTGATCTAGAGGTCTGAACTGTAGTATGTGCCAGCCAGGAAATCAGAAGTAGTCATGAGACCTCACTGATCTGTGTGCATTGGGGGGTGGGTTTTGTGGGGATTTTTTGTTTGTTTGTTTTCAGAGTACAAATTCAGTGCCAGGTGGACCAAAGTCATGGGCACAGCTGAATGGAAAGCCAGCAGGACAAGAAGGTGGTGAGTATGATGAAAAGAAATGGAGCTGGGTATGTGCCTGCTTCTCCCAGACAGGCATAAGATGGGGTGGGCTCTGTTTCTTCCTGCCCTCCCTGTCTAGACTGATGCAGAATGGGACACATCTGTCTTGGTTACAGTGTACTGAGGCCATATGAGTCTTTCTTTCAGTCTGTGTAGTGTTTTGTCTGGAATGATGCAACCGCATCTATTCAGATCTGCCAGTGCAAGACACAGCTTGAACAGAATGTGTCCCATCACCATCTGAAACCAGAATGGTTCATACACTTGGGAGCTCTGGGAAGTGAAGGTTTTGAAGGAGAAGGGAAATTTTTGCACCTTCATGAGCATCTTCCATCAGCCCAGAGCAGAGTATAATAAAGATGCAGAAAACAGGGTGGAAGAGGGGACATCAGAGACTGGAAACACAGGCATCTCCGTGACTGGTAACATGGGGAGCTTCACCTAATTAAGTGGTCAAAAGTGAGGCTGTGGGTGGAAATGGCATTGGAGCTGTTGCGAGATGCACTTGCACCTTGGCTGAGGCCTTTCTATTAAGTGTGCCTGACTAACTGCTGCTAATGACTTCTGCTTGACTGAGGATCCTGGAGCAGTGTTAACATAAATTGGGAGTTTAGTTGTCTTCAGATGCATTCATTTCCACACAGGAGATGGCTTCCAGCTGCACTGAGTACTATTAATACCATTAAAACTGTAGTGAGCACAGCTCAGTTCCATTGTTTTAATGTGCACAGACCTGGAACCATTCAGATGTTGAGTGAAATTGCAGAGATTTGAAAGAATTGAGACAGTTGCAGTGTCTTACCTGGAAATCTTCAGATGGGAAGTCTTGTGCAGTGTGCAAGTTCCAGAAAGTGAAAATGTCTTGAAGCCAATCCTTCATCACTCTTCAGGAAAGGAAAGATAAAGACAGATGGGACTCTTTTGTTGGGTCTTCAGTACTCAGTGCTGATGCTTCTGACATGATAATTCTGAAATGCCTTTTTTAAAAAGAGCGTTAGCCAAGTAACACTAAGAAAGAATTCTCAAGAAATATATTTTTTTTTTTAGTGTCTACTAGTGCAATAATGCTGACAGTCTCCTTTTGTTCAGTGTTATCTTGCCAACAGATTCAGGAGAATTGCTGTTTTGTTTTCCAGTCACTGGCAGATCTTTAGAAGGGACAGAAAGCTGTCATTCTAGGGTGGCTGATGACTTAGCAAGACAATTTGCCAGTGACAAGGAATGAACCTGGCCTGATCTGACCAGTGATCTGCATTTTAAAAATGCTGCAGCATGGAAGAGAGTGGGTTATATATAGCATATAGCACTTGGTCGTTATCTGTGGTCTTTCATTGACTTTATTGTCAGAAATCTTAACAATAGACTTCCCGAGGGTGAGATTGAAGCAGAAAGAGTCTGAATAGAAACGTCAAATGCGTGATAACAGGGTATCATCTATGAGTGATCTTGCAGAATTCGTATCTGTGTCTCAGTCTTTACAAAAATAGTCAGAAGCTGAGAAAGTTTACTCTGACTTCCTTGAACATGAGAATTTAAATGAAGATTCCAAGTTAAGAGTGTGGGAGTACTGGGTGAGGGCATGTGTTGTGGTGTTGGTGACGGTGTCTGAGTGTGTTTTGGATGTGAGCTGAGGTGCTGCTACGATAGTAATTTGGGTTTAAATACGCTGGAGGCGCAGGCTCCCAGAAAACACATTTCCAGGCTGATCTCGTGAGGGAATCGAAGGAGTGGAGAGATCTTCTCTGAGTCCCACTCTTATTTGTCTGACAGGTTCAAGGGCCTCAAGCCGACTGTTATCCTTCTCTCCCGAGGAATTTCCGACGCTGAAAGCAGCTGGCGAGCAGGACAAGGTTGGCAAAGAAAAGGGCGCCTTAGATCCGTCGTATGGGCCAGGACCAAGCCTCCGCCCCCAGAGTAAGTGAATTATTGTGTATTTCTGCCTTATCCCAGCTCATAACCCCGTAGACTGTGCTTTGGGCAGGGAAATGCCGGTTCACACTAATATCAGATATTCCATCCCTATATTTCCTTCTAATTTTTTTTGAACTCACATGTGTCAAGCTGCTTAGCAAACACAGGTTCACATGTAGTGCTGGTTGATGTTCACTGCCTGAGTTCTGTGGTCCAGACAGCCAAGTATGAACTGTCATCTACTACATAGTTTCATAAAAATTGCTGTGTGATGTTGCAAAGCAGACCGCTTCCCCCTGGGCTAAGGGAGGGTCACAAGTGAAATGAGTGGGTGGCGTAATGTGGCTTCTCTTTGAGTATTTGTAAGTGATCCAATTGGCCTTAATTCTGCAGGGTAAGGGCTGTGGAGATGGGGAGCAGAACGGGTTGGAATTTAGGTTTATTGACAAATAAGGACTCCACTGGTGTGGCAATTACTTAGTAATTGATGCTGCTGGTCTCTTAGGAGAATAAATGCATTTGGAAACTTTCCTTGGTCCCCTACATGCTCAGTGTAGTTGGGGCTTGACCAGAGTGTTTTGAGACTTTTTGGCAGAGCGACCGTCTGCATTTTCAAATGTTAACATAATTATTACCTCCTTTCCAGATGTCACGAGTTGGAGGGAGGGCGGTGGGAGGAACATAACCTCTGCCACATCTCTGACCGCCTCCCCTGCTGAGCTGGGCAGCAAGACCTCTAGCACCGGAGACGGAGCCCCCTCCTCAGCGAGCGCCAGCGATCCGAAGGAGCCGTCTCTCCGCCCAGCTCAGCCTGTCCGCAAAGGGGCTTCGCAGTTCATGGGAAATGTCTACCAACCACCTACGTACCATGACATGCTGCCTGCTTTTGTAAGTTGTCCTTGTCCCCACAGCTCTTTCATGTCCTTGCCTCTTTAATGTGCGTGTGGGTTGAAGAAGTCAGCTGAGATATCTGTTTTCTGGACTCGTAGTTGGTTCCCAGGGCTTGCTCAGGGATCCTTCTCTTGGTCTATTTTTAGTTTCCCCTGTTTTACACTTGTGTGCTAGGATAGTGCAGCACAGCCTTGCTCCGCCCAAGGAGAAGTTGCTGCTTTCCCTCTAGAGCTGGAGAGGGGAACCATTAGCACGTGGCCTGTTAGGCAGCCAGACGTGAAATGTTTGTTTTCCCGTTGTGTAGATGCAACTACCGTGCTTGTGTTGTAACCTAATCTGGGTAAGCCTTCCTGTGGCAAGGAGAAAAGACTGTTCTGCTTTGCCTTGTTCCAGATGTGTCCGCAACAGCCATCTGAGACCCCTGCATCGCTGGACCGAGGGTCTTTCCCCCTTCCTCAGCTTCGCCTGGAGCCCCGTGTACCCTTCAGACAGTACCAGATGAATGACCAGGATGGGTAAGGCTGCCGTGGCTGTCCTACTTAAAAGGCAGGTTCAGGGTGTGACATGAACCTTAAACCATGCAAGAGTTTAGGCAAAGGATCCAGTTGCATGGGCAACAACACGCACTCAGCTCTGCACTCTTTTCTTTGCTGTTTGCTGTTTCTAACCATTTCTTTGCATTTCCCTGTAGCAAAGACAACAGGCTGGGCCTGTCTCGCCCAACACGTCCAGTTCGGCAGCAAATGGAGAGAGTCCCTCGGCCCACTATTATCAACGCAGAGAACCTAAAAGGGCTGGATGAACTAGACACAGATGCGGATGACGGATGGGCAGGTAAAGTGCCTCTATTCTCTGGTTTCAGGTAACAAATTAAGAGGTGAATCAAAGTAGTTACCCCACCCTGAAGCGTGAAGTAGCCAGGATATTTTGGTGGCTCTGTTTCAGTGCCATGGAAGGGAAGAGGGGAAGCAACGAGTGGTCTGTGTAGTTGTGAAATTGCTGTTGGTGTAAATGATGACACAATGGATCCTTCCGATCCTTCCTTCGCACTCTGCTCAAGGAACCGGATCTGAAGACTCCTAAAAGCTGATAACACCAAACAGCAGGAGGGTAGCTGGGAAGAAGAGTTAATCCCACATTTTCAGTCATGGCGTTTGGTGTCCACTTAAACACAGTCTAGCTTGCTGGCTGTCTCTTCATTTGCTGCCCTGTTCCCAGACTGCTTGCTGCTCCTCTTCTGCAACCAGCCCAGCTGTTCAGCACTCTGGGTCCACTCTGCTCACATCATTTTCAGTACCTGTGGTGAACATTTGGCTTTCCAAGTAGTTTAAACCAGGCCTGAATGTTCTTAGGTTTAGTGCCAGAGAGAGCATAAGCTTTATCAGGACAAGACACCTGTTTCTTTTCTTTCACGTATCTCTTTTCCAATCCCACCTTTGTAGGCATTCATGATGAAGTGGATTACTCTGAGAAACTAAAGTTTAGTGAAGACGAGGAAGAGGAAGAAACTGTTAAAGATGGGCGACAGAAGAGGTAAGAAGTGGCTGTATTCACACCTATAGTTGTTTTCAGTAAAAGTAAACAGCACCATGATATTTTTAAAGCTTGCTCTGAATGTTGAGGGTTGATCCCCCTGGTTCAGACTGTGACTTTGGTGGTTCCACTGGCCATAGTCTGAGCGAGCCTCAAGGATGTGCATGGTTCTTGAAGCCGAGTACCAGGATACCAGGCTTTTTATCCTCCTTTCTGTGTCCCACCTTTATCCTGCTGCACAATAGTGGTGTTAATCCTTGTGCACCTTAGGAGGAAAAGCACATTGCTTGTTCTGGTGGGGTTTTTTTCATCTTTCTTTTCTGCTAGCCAGTTGCCTGTGCTACTGTGATAAGATTGCAAGTGCTTTTTGAGGCAAGTAGCAAATGTAATAGCAAAGCTGTTTATATGACAGGAACAGCTGGGATCCCAGGAGGCAGCGACAGTTGTCCCTGAGCTCTGCAGACAGTGCAGATGTCAAACACACCTTGGAGGAAGGAAAGAACTGGGGAGACTCAGCTGGCTCGTCCCGCTCAGTCCGAAAAGTGCAGGATTCTCAGCAGCCTCCAAGGAAGCTGAATGGCTGGAGCTCTGCATCTGAACACCAGGTAGGTCGAACTCATGTGAATGGTCTTGTGCTACTGGATGCGGCGCATCGCTGTCCTTAAGGAGTCAGTTTAACATCTTATTGAAAACAGTATGGTGATGAATTTCTCAGTTCTTTGTTTATATCCAGCTGGAGGGAAATCCATCTGCATAGCACTCCCACTAGAGAAAAGAAATTGAAGCTGGTCCAGAGCAGTGGGGTTGTCAGGCAGTGAGAAAATGAAGCTATTGAACCACATAGCAGTAACTCCCTGCCAAAAGGGGGATTTGTGTGCGTGAGGATAGAAGGGAGCGAGTCAGGAGATTTTCTCAGTGGGGGATACGAAGCTCAAGATACAGGAGATGTTTGGGCCATACTTATTGCGGAATGTTTTTCCTTTGGCAGAAGCCCACAGTGGGAAATGTTCTCAGACAGCAGTCCCTCGAGGATAAAGAAGAAAAGGTGCCGCTGAGACAGAAGTTTGTGCACTCTGAGATCTCGGAGGCTGTCGAGAGAGCCAGGAAGCGGCGGGAGGAGGAGGAGCGGCGAGCCAGGGAGGAGCGTCTGGCAGCCTGTGCCGCAAAGCTGAAGCAACTTGATCAGAAATGCAAACTGGCTCAGAAGAGTGGGGAGACCCAGAAACACACCGAGAATGAAGACCTGCGACCCACAAGCACAGAGAAAAATGCCGTGCAAGAGAACGGTCATGCTTTCCGTAAAGGTACAGAAACATTGCTAGCCTCACCTTGTGCAAACTGCTTTTTCGTTATTGTGCCAATTTCTTACCTGAAGCATGGAGGTGTTCCTGGGAAGGAGCGTTCAGAGGGTACTTCAGTTGCACTTGAGAGATCAGCTGCTTCACATATTCTCCAGAGTATTTTGGATTGACCATGAAGGTTCATTTTAAAAAAAATCCTATTAAACCAAATGCAAACTTCTGTGGTTGCCTCTATGTGTGCTCAGTTAGCTGTGCTAGCAGAGACCTTGTTGGAATGGGCTTCTTGATCTTCTCATGATTGAATGATGGTATTAAGAAAGTGCTCATGGGCCATGGATCAGAAAAATGGGTTATCAGTAAGTGCTGGCAGATTTAAGGAGTAACAGGGGAAATGAACTTTTTTCCCTGGTGCTTAAGCAGAAGATTGATGGCAGGGGAGGATCTCAGAATTTATCACTAAAAAAAGATGGACAAAGCCCTCTAGAGCTGTCAAGGCAAATCAAAGGGATTGTGTGTGAGGTGGTATATATTATAATAATAAAACCCAACCGCATAATGCAGTCAGGACGTGCCCGCACCCATATATGTTGTGTGATGGTGCACACACAAGTCCTGTCATGAGCTGGGCTCAACAAGGCCTATTTTCTTCTCTGCAGCAACCCCTGAGTTTCACAGCCAGGATGTCTCTGGTGGCTATCTGGAAGAGGAGACTCCTGCCCCAGCAGCAGCAGCCCAGAGCAGCAGTGAGGAGGAGCTCAGAGAAGCCCCATCCCCAGCACAGGAATTCAACAAATACCAGAAATCTCTTCCCCCACGGTTCCAGAGGCAGCAGCAGCAACAGCAGCAGGTAATAGGTGTGACACTCCCACCCCTCTTCCTTTGGTCCCCACCAAACTGTTGTGTTTGCTTGGTTCTCAACACCATCAACGTGAACTAACATCTTTAGACGGGGAGATGATAAATGGGAGTTCAGCTCTTCTTCCAGACACAATGAGCCTCCTTAGGGCAGCAGAGTCAGACCGAGGGACAGAGTATTCAGACTTGAGATAATGCAAAGTTAATTGCCATTCTTCGTAGAATAACCACTTGAAATGTGATATAATCAACGCTGCTGCAAACCTCAGTGAAGAGCTCACATTTGGCTTTTGCTTGGAAGCTCAGTAATTGCTCTTTAATGGATGTTCCCCTGTGCTTGTTACTGGGCAGTTGACATTTTCATGATTCAAATGTACGGCAGCAAACACGGCTAATGTTACTCTTTAAAAGAGGTGCTCTTAAACTAAAAATAATTGGATGTCTTTGCTGTCATGCTAATGATAGCACAGGTCATTGCTACTGGAAGAACACGAAATTTTCATTTTATTTTCTTTTATCCTCTGTGTCGTTAGTACATATGAGGCAGTTTGTATTTTGGCTGGCATGTGTTGCTGCTTTGGTAGCAATGGTTCCATGAAAAGAACAAAATAAAAAATAATGTTTGTATCATTCATGCAATATTTTCTCCAAGGTAGTGAAGCACTAGCTAACTTGGATATAATCTTTGCATTTATCCGAGTTTCTCTCTTGCTGTAATGATGTGTCAGGTTCAGATTTAAGGGTGTCTCTCTTGCTCTGCAGAGGACTGGCTTTTTTTACAACAGTGTCAGATACTGTAAGTGTTTATAAGCTTAGTAAGAGAAGATGGTGGAAAGTTTGGCAGGTAAATAGACTTATTTCATGTTAATTGGAGCTATTTACGTTTTGAAAGCTTGCTTTGGTACACAAAACTCCCTTCAAATAGAGGAGGCTCTTGGACCTTTAGCAAAAGTTAAATGTCAGATCAGATTAACATCATGACAGTACTCAGCTAAAGGAAGGTGCACTGGCCGTGTGGGAGATGGGAAATGACCCGCAGGTGTCAGCCCATCTCTGGAGCACGCACAGGAAATACTTTAAAATATTAATAGCTCTCCTAATTGAGTTCAGGGTGTTCTTATCTAATCTGTTTGGCTAACACTAAATAACTTATAATTGCATTTCCTCCAAAGAGCAACATCTTCTAAACTATTTGGTTCCAATTAGGAAATTGTGTTTGATGGGAAGCTGTCCTGCAGCTCATCAAAGTGTTGAGAAAATGCAAACTCTTGTCTTGAAGCTGCAACATATTCTGTTTTTTCTGGGTATTTCAAGAATAACTACTGCCATGTTCCCAGTTGGTAGTGAATTGCCCTTTTCTGCTCTACCTTCCCATCTGATCTGGTTTTGAACCTTCAGTACGCGGAATGTGTTTCCCTTTGGCTGGCTGGTTCCCGAGTGTGATTCCTGCACCATGACCATCCTTGTCAAACGGCCTGTCCTCTTCCCTGCAGGAGCAGCTGTACAAGATGCAGCACTGGCAACAGCAGCAGGTCTATCCTCCACCGTCCCACTCCCATCCCCAACGGACCTTTTACCCGCCACATCCTCAGATGCTTGGCTTCGATCCTCGCTGGATGATGATGCCCTCCTATATGGACCCTCGCATGGCCCAGAGTCGCACCCCTGTGGATTTCTACCCTTCAGCCCTTCACCCTTCAGGTAAGGTGTTTTCATTGTTTCGATTTATCGTGATTGTTGAGTTGTTCTGTATCTGGAAGGTCACTACAGCTGTTTCTCAGACCTTAGACTTTGGAAGCTGTTTTTCTGGATTTGTGGGATGCCTGTCCATCCCATGGCAGATCTTCCTTAATAGTTTTAGAGCCTTAGTGGTGGGTGTAAAAGCAGATCATGCCCCTTGGAGGAGAAGGGTCTGTTTGGGAGTCACTCTAATCATGTGAAATCTTAATCTCTTCCTGAGCTGTATGCTCCTAACACCTTGTTACTGATCCTCAGTGGTGTGAATATAAACATCAGGATGTAGAAATCGCTCCCTTGAGTTTGTGGTTTGTTTTCACACACGTGATTGCTTCCAGTGATGGTGCACGGTGTTCTGTGCAGGCTGGGCTCTTAAAGCTGTGTCACCTTCTGTGTCACTCCAGGTGTATATCCCAGCTGTGTGTTTCCCAAGCCCAGTCTCCCATCTATCGGAAAGGTTTCTGTGGCTGCAGTCAGCTGCTGCCCTGGAAGGAAGGGGAGTCAGATTAGCTGTAGATTGTTAATTCTTCTTAGCTGTGAGATCTTAGTGTTAATGGTATGAACTTTGTCATGACCAGGAATTATGAAGCCCATGATTCAGCAGGACTCCATCGGTGGGAGCAGCTGTCGGTCCGAAGATCAGAACTGTCAGGCAGGGCAGGCGGAAAGGAAGGCTTCTCCCTTGGATCCTGTGCCGGTGTGGGGCCAGGAGAGCTACTCGTCTCTGCAGAGCAAAGGGTACTCCCTGTCACATCAAAAACAGGCTGACAACATGACCGTGGAGGGGCTGCATGCCAGGTGAGTGCAGAGCTCTGCTGTCCTCATGCCTGCTGTGATGGGAGGTGCCGCCATAACTCATCTCCTATTGAAAAACAGGAGTAGAGTTGACCTAAAAGCTCTCTCTGACCAGGGCAAGGTACTGACCTGGTAGTTTAGACACTGTTTAGTGTTCATGCCATGGATGTGCTTATGGACTGAGCTGTTCAGGGTTTTTTCTCTCTGATGCCAGTTCAGGCTGACCAGCTTGGAGCCTGTTCAGTAGGAGATAGGCACTTGTCACCTACATGGGTGGGTACAGAAAACAATGAGTCACATTTCTGAGACTTTGTAGTTTGTCTCCTAGTTTTTGGGGGCTTTCTGAAACCAATTCCTTGTTTTCAGATCTCCATGTATGTTGGAGGCTGAATATCCCTTTATTTCTTAAGTTTGTTGCCCATCATAGGAATTGTTTTGTTTTGTCATCCATTGATTTGAGAAACCAGGCAGTACAGCCTGGGGCCAGAGCAGATCTGCCCAGCCTTCAGGTATTTATAGGCTCATTGCCTCATGATTAAGAGCAAACCCCATTTTATTTATTTGTTTCCATCTTTCGTGCCCAGCCTGGGCCCTTGGAGATGTGCTGTGCTCTGCATTAGCTGACTTTCGTTTGTTGTCTGTGTCCTTTTCAGGAATGACAGTTACCCCGCTTCTCCTGGAAGACCGGAGAGTCTGAGCACACAGAGAGATCTCTTTGAGGAGAGAGGGGAGGAGTACTTGAATGCTTTTGACAAGAAGGCCCAAGCAGACTTTGACAGCTGCCTGTCTTCTCAGAGGATAGGCCAAGATCTCTTGTTTCAGCATCAGGAGACTGTGCAGGAAACCTGTTCTTCTGGCAACCGCCCTGCAAACTTGAGGTGTTCGCCTCTGGAGCCTGATTTTATCCAAGCGGAGAAGAAGCCTGAATATAACGGTTGGGATATCAGCCACCGTCAGAAACCCGCAGAGACTGCAGCGGAGGTTGCTGAAGAGGTGCCCAGGGGTGAGCAGTCCTTCAGTGCTGACCCATGGAAGAAAGACGGAGCTAATACCAAACAGCCCGCTGAAGAGACAGCAGAGTGGGCTCCTGAGAACCGGAACACCAGCGGTCAGCACCAGGAGCAAATGGGGAGGACACGGCGATCAGGCCCTATTAAAAAACCAGTTCTGAAAGCCCTCAAGGTAGAAGAGAAGGAGAAGGAGATGGAAAAGGTTAAACTGGAAGGAGAAGACACCTTGCGCCCGCAGAAGGAGAAGGCGGCTGTTCAGAAAGTAGAAAATGAGTCAGATGATTCTGCAGCCTTACTGAATTCCACACGCTATCTGCTGGATGACAAAGGTTCTTCCCAAGCCAGCCTTGCCCGAGAGGCTGAGAAATCTCAAGAGGAAGAGGAAGAAGAGGAGGAGGAAGAAAAGCCAGAAAGAACCTGGGAGAACAAGATATCCAGAGAATCCGGTGATCTACCTCCCACAAAAAGAAACAACTGGATCTTCATTGACGAGGAACAAGCCTTTGGTGGGAGAGGTCAAGGGCGCGGGCGAGGCAGAGGCTTCAGAGAGTTCACTTTCAGAGGCCGAGGCACTGTTGTGGGCAGCCGGGGAGTCTATAACAACCAGCGGAGCAGCCGAGGGCGAGGGCTTCGGGAGTTCAACCAGCCAGAGGACTTCCCCAGAGGCAAGCCGAGGCGCCGGATCGCGAGCGAAACGCACAGTGAAGGGTCAGAATACGAGGAGCTCCCCAAACGTCGCCGGCAGAGGGGCTCGGAAAACAGCAACGAAGGCTCTGTGCTGGACAGGGAGGACAGCGATTTGAAAAAGGGAGACTTCAAAGAGTCTTGGAGGTCCAACAAAATCTATTCAGATGATCACACTAGTCTGGATCCTAAGATGAGGGCGCCAAGAGCTTTTGGGAGATCGCTGCCGCCAAGACTGAGCAACTCTGGCTATGGGCGAAGGGGTTTCATGGGGAAGGAGCCCACCCAGTGGCAAGGCAGGAGTGGAGGAGCAGGGTGGCAGGAGTACAACCACACCTCTCCATCAGATGCTTTTGGGAGCAGGCAGCAGTCTGACAGGGACTACATTCAGGATTCTTACAAACACATGGATTCCTTCTCCAGCCGGGTTTTTGACGAGAGTCATCTGGATGACAAAAGGCACTTTTTCCAGGAGGATTACTCGGCGGATCAGGAGAACATAGAGAACAGGCCGTTCAGGAGGCGACGTCCCCCTCGCCAGGACAAGCCTCCGCGGTTCCGCCGCCTCAGACAAGAGCGGGAATCGGTTGGCCAGTGGAACCCTGAGGAAGGAGGCCCCAACCTGCTGCCCGGCCAGTGGCCTGGAAGACCCAAGCTGACCACAACGGAGAAGAGCAGCATCTCGGGCCGACGCTCTCCTGAGCTGTCCTACCAGAACTCCTCAGACCATGCCAACGAGGAGTGGGAGACGGCATCTGAGAGCAGCGACTTCAGCGAGCGGCGGGAGAGGCGAGATGGAGTTTCGGAGAGCGAAGGGCAGCTCGAGGGTGGGCTCGGGAGCTTGGGAGAGAAGAGGGAGCTGGCGAAGAGGAGTTTCTCGAGCCAAAGGCCGCTCATCGATAGGCAAAGCCGCAAGGCCGAGCCAGCAGGGTTTGCAGAGCAGTCTGTCAGGACTGGGGTAGGAGCAGCCTCCAGATACGAGAGCCAGCAGAACGGGACACTGATAAAAAGCAAAAGGTAAAGTAACATTTTGATGTACAGATATCTGTCATCTGATATGGAGGTACTGGAGGAGTGGAGAAAGGCTGGACTGTGGGTGAGAAGCTGTTGGCTGTGTTTCTGTCTAGTGCAGGTGACTTCCAGCACCGTTGCAGCTGCATTATATTGAGTTTAAAGCACTGATAAATAGGCAACTTGTTCTTTTTTTCTGTCTGCTTATGACTCATGCCCCTCAATTCCTGGGCGTACTGGCTTAATAGTGCTTTATATGGAAATAAGGGAGATGAGAGCTGATGTCTGGAAGATGCATGCAGGTAGAAAGGGAAAGAAAGGGAAAGCTTTTTAGCTCCCCCTCCTAAACTTGTCTCTTTTGCAAGTTGAATGCTGGGGAATGATGTGCAGGTGGTTGTCAAAGACACAAAAGAAAAAATCTGGGAGGAACAAAATGGAAAAACTATCTTAATTTTTTTTCTCAACATTGTCAACCTCTCCCCATCTCCCTTCACCTCACCTGGTGCTTGCCAAAACAAGCGTGTTGATTTTGAAGAGGACCAGAGGAGCTATTAGAACAGTGTCCTAGAAGGGTAGGAGATGCTGTGCAGAAGCACAGAGCCCTCCCTGTGGGCACAAGCGAGGGCATTGACTTTGTTGCAGGGGCAGCAGGTTGGTTGACTCATAAGTACAAGAACTGTTCTCTTTCCAGTAACATCCTTGTGATGGGTTGTACGCTCAGAACTTTGCGTCTGCTTCAGTTGAGTAAAGGCTGGGGGTGGCTGAGGTGCAATTAGAAACCTGGCAAAGAAAATACAGCCCATATGTCTTTTTCATGCTACTTTTACTCATCTTCTAGTGACAAATCTAATTCCTTTCTTTCCTTGTAGGTCTCCAGAAGAAGGAGGGGGCCTGGGCAATGCCAGTGGTGGGAGCAGCCACTCCATTTACAGCTTGGATAGGGCTTCCCACACCAACTCAGAGAGTGCTGAGGGGCCAGGGAAAAAGGCAGAGAAGGAGCCCAAATCCACTGCGCAAAGAGCAAGCGAGAAGGGAGAGGCCTTGTCGCAGTTCGAGCTGAGTTATGGAAGTGAGTGTCTTAGTGAATTTGTTTCTTTAAAGGCACGACGCATTGTGGCTGACTTCAAGCCAGGCTAATTCAATTCAGTGCGATTTAAATATCAGATTACTTTCCATCTGTTTACACGAACAAGAAATTTCAGTGTATCTAAACAGGAAAAACATGGAAGAAAAAAACATGTTTTTAAATTTTAAACCTAAACTTTCAGCCAGATCTGACACACTTTTAAATTATTCCCAATATAAACCTTTATGTGCATACACACGTGAACAATTTCTTCCCTGTATATGCTTTGTTCAGGTACCATCATTGATAATCGAGTGTCAAACACAGCAGAAGAGAATGAAGTAGGTTCTATGGCAGGCGAAGGCTTCATCGAGGTTCTTACTAAAAAGCAGCGTCGTTTGCTGGAAGAGGAGCGAAGGAAGAAGGAACAGGCTGCTCAGGTGAGGAGTCAGAGGCAGAAAAAGCTTAACCTGATAAATTGTTTGGACTACAGTCAGAAGGACAGGGCTACAAAAAGTGTTTGGATGAGCAGAAAAACATGCACATGCAGTTGGCCTGTATTAGACCCAGGAAACATTTTGCCTTGATGGGCAAGGGGCCGTTGGTCTGAAAAGGATGGTTACATTTCTGGCTGTTCTTTTCTAGCAGAATTGTTACTTGGGAGGGATTGGTGGGATATGGGGCAGCGGTGAGCAGTGGAGGATCTCTGCACTCTTGCTGTGTGAACGTGTTATTGCTGGAGCACGAAGTGGTAATTTCCTTGCTGGAGGTGTCATGTTTGTGTTTGAGCATCTGACCAGAAAGAAACTACCGGAAGAAACTCTGACAGTTTTGTGTTCATAATAGGGTGAAGTTGACTTAGAAGGGAAGATTTAAGACTGCAGTGTGGATATCTTAGTTAAGTGGCATTTAGGAGGGGGACATTTGTCTGCACATTCTGGAAGACTGCAAATTCTAGGGGGATGAGAGAATATTTTGGCATTAAAGGAGACTTAGTGAAATCTGGAGAACTAAATGCAAATAAAAAGCGTAATTGGGAAATGCTTCCTCACCAGAAGGGCTCATGGTACGTTCAGAGTCTTGCGAGCAAAGTTATGAAAGCCTGGTTGCTTGGCATTTTTAAAATTTAAGCTGAAGAGAACGTGTGAATGTGCAGTAGGGAAAAGTCTTACAGTTGCAGAGAGAATAATAAAGGAAGGAGGGGGTCAAAATTACTTTGTATGGTTCACTTACATGAGTTGGAGGCTTTTCACGTTGCAGCATTTAGAAGTCTGGGGTTTGAATTTACCAGGAGCAAGCTGTTAGCCCAGTGCTGTGACAGGTCTTATGGCCTGTGCTTTTTCTCTCTCAGGCACCAGCTAAGGCCCGCGTCCTCCAGTCTCGAATTCCTCCTCGATTTGCTAAGAAGCAAAACAGCTTGTGCTTGGAGCAAAGTGATGTAACAGTTCCGGGAAACAGCCTGGGCACAGAGATCTGGGAGAGCAACAGCCCAGGTGAGTTTGGGTCTGTTTGCTCCAAAGTGTTTCCTAGAGCTGGGGAGTCCTCTGTGTGCAGGAGGGGTGTCTGTGCTGATGAGGAAGCAACCTTCTCTTGTCTGATGTTGGAACTGGAAGGGGAGCTGGCAGACAACTGGAGAAACATCTGTTCAAAGCTGCACTGTTCAACTATCCTCTTGTCCTTGACCATGTCAGTCTCCTTATCTATTTCTTGAGTCATTGTGTAACATTAAGATCTTACTATCTAGCATTTTCTTGTCTGTTGGGCTGGATCTACTTCAGCAGTTTTCTTACTTTGCCTTCCTCTCTTTTCTTATTCTCCAGCACTGAATAACTAGTGCCTCCTTTGTTTGTGTCTGCCCTTTCTCCTGTTATTTTCGTGTTCCCAAAGAGATCTCTTCTCTGTTCTCTGCCTGCACTCTCCTTATATTTTCTGTGCTGCATCATGTCTCAACTGATTGGGCAACACTGGCTTTCTGAGGTGGTGAAAATATCCCGTCTCATGTCTAGAAATGGAAAGTTAATAGTGTAACATGGGTGATGTACAAGTTGTGCTTGCAATTGTGTTTCAAGCAGCTGAACTTGCCCTCTGTTCTCTTCCAGCTCTTTCTGTTCAGTCTCCTGGCAGTGATTCCTGGAGCAAGCCTGTGAATACCTTTAATGGTACAGAATCTAGCACCACTGAGGTAAGCGGCACCTAACGTGCCATCCAGGTATTGCGTGTATAAAATATTACCATAAGTGGCTTATGCTTCTCATTACTCCATCTGTGCTTAGCAGCTCTCACCTCTGCTTGTGCAATTTTAAACTGTCTCTTTGCGGTTCTGATTTGAGCTTGATGCCACTCAAATCTTGACCTTGAGACTGGTGTTACATGTGAGTATAAATCTGGAGTAACTGTCTGGTAGAGCAGTTCCAGCATTATGCTCCTAACTGGATGCAGAATGTGGATGAGGATAGTGGAATCCCATAGCTCATGTTTGTGTGCCTCATGCTGTGAGTGGTGTGTAGCTGTAGCCTTAACACAGGGAGGTTCCTGAATGCTTCACCTCTGGACACCAGAGTTCAAATCTGGTTTGGGTCACAAGTGAAATGTGTTTGGCAATCTCAGCCTAGTTGCTATGTGGGACATGTTTTCCTTATTCTAAAGCCGTGATCCGGTTGGTGTATTGTCTCAGGGCTGTGTAGAGCTGAAGCAGCAGCCAAGGGATGCTGCAGGTCAGGCCAAACTCCTTTGCAGTTAACCAAGAATATGATTTGAAATGGGACGTGGTCTTGCGATTTTCTGGGATTTTTTTTTTTTTTTTTTCCTCCTTTGCGGAGCTGGGTCGGAGTCCAGGGCTTTAACACATTTCGTGCTTTGCATAGCAGGGTTTTAAAGGCAGCCAGGGGGATAGTGGCATTGACTTGAGTGCGGAGTCTCGGGAATCCTCCGCTACCTCCTCTCAGCGCAGTTCTCCATATGGCACCCTCAAACCAGAGGAGATGAATGGGGCTGGCCTGGTGGACCCAAAGCCTGACTGCCAGAAGGAGCAAGTGCAGAAGCAATCTGATAAAAAGGTAATCTGGATTTGCAGCCGAGCCAGACCACATAGAGAGAGTTCTTGTGAAGTGGTTGTGTTGTTCTTGATAGCATTTTTAAGGCTTGAGATTGGGTTATTCAGTCTTTGTGTCTCAGCCTCTCTGCTTTCCTGTTAAGGATTCAGATCAAGGCTCAGGACAGAACAAGGAACACAAGCCTGGACCAATCGGCAACGAACGCTCCCTGAAAAACAGAAAGGGTTCGGAGGGAACGGAACGGCTGGAAGGGAATATTCCCCCTGTTAACGGGGTGGAAATTCACGTGGATTCTGTACTTCCTGTGCCACCCATTGAATTTGGAGTAAATCCTAAAGTGAGGATTGAATTTAATTTTATCTTCTTGGTGATTTGAGCTTGTTGAGATATGAAAGCTGATTTGAGGCAGAAAGATTATTTAGAGGAAGCTTCCTGCTGTAGATTTGCCTTAGATTTCATTACTGACACAAACCAGGTACTCAATGCTTAATATGCTTTTGGAAATATTTTCCCCAAGGACCAGCTGGGGTGGTAGCAGAGGTGAGGGACAAAACTATGGCCATCTAAGCCTTTGTGTGCCTCTGGGGGTTGCCTGCTGCTGAGTGCTGACAAGTGTCTTTTTGTTCTCTTCAGCAAGGCTTACTGGAGGACAATCTTTAGTTTTCTAGTGTCATGATTCAGGCTAAAGTCATTAACCATGGGAAGCAGATGGGTGGCCCTTGGCCCTGGATTTGAATTTTGTGTATCTTGTTTTTTTCAGGACTCTGACTTCAGCTTGCCACCTGGTTCTGCCTCTGGCACTGCAGCTAACCCTGTCGCCAAACTGCAGG
This sequence comes from Pampusana beccarii, assembly GCA_013399365.1. NCBI lineage: Eukaryota > Metazoa > Chordata > Aves > Columbiformes > Columbidae > Pampusana > Pampusana beccarii. Next base: position 3,822,818 of record VWYH01003732.1, on the reverse strand, counting down.
ATGCCTTGGCCAGTAATGTAAGTATTTCTTTTTTCTTTTGACATTGAGGTGCTCCTTAGGTAAACCTCAGATGCTTCCAAAGAAATCAAGCATATTTATTTGCAGTTGACTTCACTCTTTATGCATAGGCAGCACATGTGACTAAAACACATAATGTAAATATGTGCCCTCAAGGTGCCTTGATAAAATGAGCATCACTAGCTCAGAAGTGACATAGGGAGCAACTCCATTATCATTCAGTGACCTATGTAAAGCAAGAGGGATTGGCGATTTCAGAGATCAGCATTCTCTTTAGAAGGTCTCATCTGCCACAGCGAGGCAGAGAACTGTAACTTGTTAGTCAGGTCCTTCTAGAGGTTTCCTAGCTTATTCTAGCCATCTGGGTATTTCATCATTATATGTGAAAGAGTGAGCATGCTGAAAGCCCAGCTTGTAGCTCAGCTTGTGGACGTGAATGTGAGAAATGCGCAAAGCTGCTTTTGAAATGTCTTAAAGCTTGTAGGCTGTTTGATTTTGGAGGTTTGTCTTAAAGGGTGTTTCTTTTCAGTAGAGCTCTTACAGAAATAGGTTTTGTCTGAAATTGGTAGGTTCCAAATATGGGGCAGGAGGGAGAACTCTTCTGCAAATTGAAATTACTGGGTCAAATTGATGCTTAGGTGGAAGACGGTGTAATTCAACACAGAGGGTGTCATTGCATGTCCCCGAAGCTTCATTTATTTCAGCAGCAGAATGGATCATGGCTGAATGTCTCTAGTACCACTGAGGGTTGATTCCTTTGAGGTGCAGTTACTAGAGCTGCCAGCTGAGGCTCTGTCAAGCCTTGGTAGCTCATGACATTCCCCTAAGAGTTTGTAAAGTATTCACCTTTTACAAATCTCCCCACAGGCAGGGTTAACGCAGTCCATTCCCATTCTGCGAAGAGATCATCACCTCCAGCGGTGCATTGGCCTGAACCCCATGTCCTTCCCCACTGCAGACCTTACTCTTAAGGTAAGCAAGCTGGCATGTGTGTTTGTCCTTGGTGTGGATATTGTGTCTCCATGACCAGAGCATGAGGATGGAGAGATCCTTCACAGAGTGTTTTGTTAGGTACTGTTAAATCTTTAATTAGCTTCTGTAAAAGTTGTGCTTATATATATGCTATTTGGCATGGGTGGAAAGGCATGTGTTTCAACAGTGCTGGATGCTGAAGTCCTCACTGATTTTTAGGACAAGTGCAACAGAGCTTTCCTACTGTTTCAGTAGCTGAGTAAGATGGTTGGTGAGGGATCCTAGGTGTCTGGTGGTTTAAAGAAGGAAAACACCAACAAAAAAAACCCCAAATATACAAACAGCAGCAATGACAACAAAACCCAAAATTAACCAAACCAAAAACCACTACCATCCCAAACCCAAGCAAATACCAAGGGGGACTGAGTGTTTGTAAAGGATGCTTGTCTGTGGGGAATTGGTGTGAAACTCCTAGACCTGAGAACTGCTGTGTGCTGTGACTAGACTAGATTGAATTTGAACTAATAGGTCACAGATGAGCAACTCTAGGCTTCAGTATTGTCATCCCCATTTGAACTGTCTGTAGTTATTGTCCTTCATTTCCATAGATGGAATCTGCTCGTAAAGCTTGGGAAAACTCTCCTAGTTTACCAGAACAGAACTCCCCCGGAGGTGCAGGCTCTGGCATCCAGCCTCCTTCCAGCGTTGGAGCTTCCAATGGTGTCAGCTACAGCTCTTTTGGTGGAGTTTCTATGCCTCCTATGCCTGTGGCGTCTGTAGCACCTTCTGCATCTATCCCAGGTACCTGCAAACTGTGGCAGCAGTATTTGTGTTGTCTGGTTGGTATCTAAAAATCATCCTCAGATTTTAGTAAATGAGAGCATGGTGAGAACAGCTTCCGTGTAAAGTAACTGGCAGGCTGGTATTTAACAGTTTCTTAATGATTCAGGCAAGACAGAAAGAGGGACTGTCTTCTCACTCTGGAGAATGTTACCTGTGTGTTGCTGGTATAAACTTAGCACAAGGACAACTTTTCCGTGTAGTGGCAAGTCTCTGTGATGTCTCTCAATAGATCCTGCTTACCCTTCACTGTGTGCTCAATAGAATAGAAGGGAAGTGAAGAAACACTTGGCTGAGAGACTTGAACAGTCCCAATATCAACCATTCCTCTGCTGATTTTGCTGTTGTAGTCACAGGTTCTGAGCAGCTTCTGCTCTTTGTACATAATAACAACGATTTACTTACGGATCACAAAACTCCAGGAGGTTGGAATGTCTTTTAGTGTCTCTTTATTTTTTTCTGTGGTGGTGGGAGACCTGGGTTTACATTTAGCCTCTTGCAGAACAGTGTGATTAATTCTCAGCAAGCCTGCTGCGCTAAGTGGGCTGCTGGCTTTGGTATGTGCACTCAGGAGCTTTACGGGTTCTTCTGAGTGGGTACTCTGGTGTTAATTTGCTGAGATGTAGGAAAAGACATACAGGTCTCTGCAGTGTGCTGTGCCTGTATGTCCCCTGTACCTTGAATTTACAGCCTACTTTTTTTGATGTTTAGGTAACCATATTCCACCCCTCTATCTGGATGGCCATGTGTTTGCAAGTCAGCCCCGCCTGGTACCTCAGACGATACCTCAGCAGCAAAGCTACCAACAGGTAAGGGAGAAATACAACTAGCTAGTGGTTTCCCAGTGAGTCTTCAGGGTGGTATTTATGAGTCAGAGAGTCATTTATCTCTCTGATAGCCCGGAGGAGCTTAGATGTGGCTCCCATTCAGTTCCTTGAATGCTGCTTCCCAGTGGGTGTCACAAGTTAGTGAAATTGAAGGGAGATAATTGAGGGTTTTTTCCTTGTTTTGTACCAGTGCCTTTGAACCAGGTTTAACTGAAGCGGATGCAGAGGGGTCTGTGTAGAGTAAAGTGACTTTCAGTAAATTCCACAGCCAGTCAATACGGATGAGCAGTTTCACTAGCCTTAGTAAATGGTGTTGGTAGGGTCGGGGAGAGCCCCTTCAAGGTAAGAGTGTAGGCAAGTGAGAGCTGGGACTGTCAGTGCCTGTTTTGTGTCTGGAGCACGTTGGTTCCCTTGTCTCCACAAATACCTCTTGCAAACATCAGTCTCTTTGGTGCCTGTGCAGTGTCTTCCCCTACCAGTGTGCTGCTGTTCTGTGGAATGGTGCGGGGACTGGGTGAAGGTGCAGTGTAGGTCATTGTCGTGGCACATTGACTCACGGAGGCAACTGATGTGTTTCTAGCAGCCTGGGAGAGTTTCTGGCTGCTTTTGTTACCTCTCAGTCATCTTCATTTCTTCTGCAGGCTGCTGCTGCTCAACAGATTCCCATTTCCCTCCACACATCCTTACAGGCCCAAGCTCAGCTTGGGCTGAGGGGTGGTCTGCCTGTTTCCCAGTCCCAGGAGATGTACAGCTCCATACAGCCCTTCAGGTAACTGCTTCCAGTTTTTCTTTTCCTTGTGGCTTGATCTCCTGTGTTCCTGATGGTTAGGTACATTGATCAGATACTCCACACTTGTCTTCTCTTCCCCCTTTGCTGACATGTTGTTTCCTTCCCCAAGGGCCTCAAAAACCCTGGGCACTGAGGCTTAAAAAAAACCCTTTTTTTTTTTTGCTAGCACTGTTTGAATCTTTAACTGCTGATTCTTTTATGCTTTGCAAAACGGCTGCAGATTTTTGGTAACCTGACTCCTCCCTTACTACTGATCCGGAGCTTATTGTGCATGATAATGAAACATAAACTTTGGATAGCACACAGTGTCATTCTGTTGAATATTCCTGCAACACAAGGTGACGGTTGTAAAGACTTAGAAGTAGAAGTAAAAAAAAACCAAACCTGTAACTGAAATGGAAAGTGGCATCACAGCTTCTTTTTAAGGTGTCAGTTTAGCAGAGTCTGAGAGAACCGCTTGCTGTTTGCAGGCCTGATACAGTTTGGCAGGGGCTCTCTGTATGGTTTCCAAAGGTTTCCTGCATAATGACTTGAGCATATTTTTGTTTTCAGGTCTCAGGTGTATATGCACCCCAGTCTGTCTCAGCCCAGCACCATGGTCCTGACGGGAGGCACTGCTCTGAAGCCTCCGTATTCCGCCTTCCCAGGCATGCAGCCCTTGGAGGTGGTGAAAACCCAGTCTGGGTCCCCCTACCAGCCCATGAATGGAAGCCAGACACTGGTTTATGAAGGCCAGATAAACCAGGCGGCTGGTATGGGAGCCTCCCAGATGATGGACTCTCAGCTTACGCAGGTCAGGAGCAGCGCTTGCCAGCCCTTGTACAGGCTTTTTCACAGCCACTTGTTTCTGAGGCTGAGTTGAAACTAATATTTGTGCCGAGTCATGTACTTGTGTGAACTAAGCTCTTTGTAAAGAGGCAAAAGGTTTCCCCGAGAGACTCTGTTCTGTGAACCATTGTTTCAAACATGCAGCACCTTATTTAATGAGATTCTTGCTAATTACTTGCCTGTCCCTGCTGAAATGTCATTTTGTAACTTGGAAGTCCTCGCCTGCAATATAGACGTTTCACACAGATCAGACCTTGCAATGTTTCGTGCATAGGGGGCCATGATGCAATAATTGTCTTAAAAGTACCTCTTCGGAGAGCCAAACCCCAGTCGTTTCCAGATTTAACTCGGCTTCCAGAGTAACTAGTACCTTTTATTAAAAGCTTATCTATCTTATCAATGCATTTGTTATCCGTATCTTATTTACAACTTCTGCTGATCTGTTTGGCGGCATGTTATCAAGAATTTCATTGTGTGAAAAAGTTTTTGTAAAGCATGGTTCAGATGAAGACAATGAATCCTCCTGTGAGCATGTTTGTAGACATATGTTCTGATTCTCTGGAGAAGTTTCATAATTTTATTAAACTCATCTTACATTTATTTTATGCAACATGTTAAGGTTTCTTTTTTTGTTTAAAGAGGGATTTTTATGTTCTGACTGACATAAAGAGTTAATCCTGAAAGTAACTTAGCTGGGGAAAATACAGAGTAGGCTGGCAAACTAGATATTTGAAGAAATGCTTCATCCATCATAGGCTAGTAACCTGGCCTCTTTTGCCAGCCTTAGGTTTTCTTTTTTTATTTATTACAAAGTGTCATAGAACCTCCCCAAACCAGCAGTTTTGAGAACTACCAGGTGAATCAGAGGGAACAGGAAGCTCTTGAGTCCTGAGCTGTATTTTTTTAAATTACTCTTAATTATTACCACCACCAGTTTGAAGCTCATTGCAGAATATACAGCTGAGGTCACCATCACTTTCTCTAGAGGTCCAGTCCCCAAAATCCTTTGGCATGAAAGTGTAGCCAACTTTGTGGTTTGGGCATCAAAGCTGCAAACAGAACGCCTGACACTGAGCTGACAGTGCTGTCCTATCAAGAGAAAACGCACCCGTGCAGCAACGGTGAGGAAGACTGAAGAACTGGATGAAGGTTCTAGGCAAGGAGGAAAGCCCCATGTCTGAGTGCAGTTACGTTAAATTGATGCCATGTTACAAGCCCAGAGTTGGCCACACTACCAGAACGTGTATTTCAGTGTGTAAGTCCCTCTGTTCCACTGATTTGCATTTATTCTGTGCCAGACTGCACTGTTTGTGAGCTTCCTTTTAGCAGTGCTGTGTTTTCAGGTGACAGCATGTCAAATACAGGACTGTTACCACCGTTAAGTAATTACGTGTCCTTATCACACAGCTAACGATGCCTGTGCCTGGCTCCCAGCTTCCTCTGCCCCGCTACGGCTCCGGCCAGCAGCCCCTGATTCTACCACAGTCCATCCAGCTCCCTCAGGGGCAAAACCTGCCTGTAGGAGCTCCCCGCAGAATCCTCCCTCCTGGATCCCAGCCCTCTGTCCTTGCTACCAGCAGGGAGGTAAGGATTAACTCCTGCGTGCTCATCTTGGCATTCGTTAAACCCTCCTGCACTGAAGTTTTGCTCCTTGATCTTGCTTGGCGAAGGGGAGACGGGCTTGTTTGGGATCCTCAAATATCAAAGCCAAGGAGTTGGTGTTAAATCAAAGAGGCCCTTTTCCCCCTCATTTCCAAAGTGCAGCCCGGAAATTTTCAGGTTTTGCTGCTGGTCATCATTCTGTTTCCAGAGAGCCACATCCCGCCTTGATCCAGTTTGGAGACTCCAGTTTTATCACATGTTTACACAGGTTTCCCCAGAATGCTTGAGGGGTGGTGAGCTCCAGACACAGCTGGAATACTGCCCAGATATTTCACACTCTTGTGAAGCTTGTCCATTTGAGTAGGTATATTAATGTCATGTCTGGTTTGATGGATTCGTATCATAAGTTTGTCTATTATAGGGGAGAGAGCGCACAGCAGTTAACTTCCAGGTTCTGTATTTGCTTGTGCTGCTGGCTTGTTGGTTGATTACTTCACTTAACAAGCCTTGGTTTCTTCACCTGAGAAATGTTTCTTCTTTTAATGGGCACAACGGGTAGAAGGGCAAAGATTTGGCTTAAGTGTTAATATGAAATAATGGGTGATTTGTGAATGCAAAGATGATACTCTCTCTCATTTTTCTCTGTAGTCCTCCCAAATGGAAATGAAAGGGTTTCATTTCTCCGATGGTAAACAGAATATGTCCTCTGGAGGGTCTGTACCATCACCGCATACGTACAGGTAAAATGTTTGCAGAACTTAGCCTCTGTAGTCAGAATGGGGAAGAAGTAGTGTTCCCTGATTGCTGTGACATGGTGCATGCCTCATCCCTGTACTAGATTTGCATGTAGAATGTGCTTACTTTAGTCCAAATACTTGTATCAAAATCTGTGATCATGTTTGGGTGTAGGCCAGTGTATATCTGACTTGGCCCTTTGTGCTTGTGGGAGGTGCATAAAGTTATTTGTTTACTGAGTGTGCTTTTGTGTGTTCCTTGTTAAGGTGGAAAGTTTAGGGGTCACTGAATAAACATTGTAGTTTTTGGCATGGTCCTTTCAGTGTTAGAGGTGCTAATGTCTGGACATACCAAACCTTTAGGTCATTGAGCCTTTTGGGACATGCTATTTTTTTTTTTTTTTTTCTCCTAACCAGTCCATGTGTTGTCTTTTGGGCTGGGGAGCTCACTGCTCTGCGCAGCACACACTTGTGCCTTGTCTGCTGCTGCTTTCTGCTGTGTGTTTGGTTTTTTTTTCCTTTCACATGTGAATAAGATTCTCATTCCGTTGTAGAATTTACTCCATGAATATTGTCGACTCTTCGATTTCCAGGCCTAGCTCTGCCAGCCCAAGCGGGAAGCCGTCTGGACCAGCAGTTAGTATGGGCTCTGTGCAAGGACACTATGTACAACAGGTAGTGTAGATCAGTGCTTTGTTTGACCCGACAGCATCTGCTCTTTCTATATGGTCATGCCTGTGCCTTGGAAAGGCCTGTATGCTGAAACTGTATGTGGGAGCTGTTGATTTTCCCTGCAGGGAGAGTGGGTGGGTGTTTGAGTCCAAGAGTAATGCTGTGTGATTTGAAAGTCAGGAGAGATCAGAGGGTTGCCTGTTTGACAGTGTCCACGTTGAGTTTTTATGGGTTATTTGCATCACCAGGCAGGCGAGACACTTTGAGATCCTACGTGTGAGGTGTTTTAGGACAGCAAACTGCGACAGAATAGAATGTCTGATTTTTTGGAGCAAATTTGATGTCTTGCATAAATGATGGTCACGGGTTTTTTATATCTACATAGAAGTCTCTGTGCTAGCTAATGCTTTGGTTTTTTGTACGTCAAAAGGCAAAGCAACGGGTGGATGAAAATAAAGCCAACCTGGGAGCGGTAAAGCTGCAAGAAACAGCCTCCACAAACCAGATGAAGCCGGTGCGCACAGGAGCAATCAAACCTCAGGCAGTGAAAGTGGAGGAAAGCAAGGCCTAGGAGCACCTCTGCCCAGCTGGTCCTGCTGCCTGAGAGGCACCGCAGCTTAGACTGGACCCCACTGGATCTCCTGAAAATCTCACCAGATCTACTCCCTGCCCCACATGGACTGACTACAGCGACATCATCCAAGCCCTTCTCCCAACAAAGCAGTTTGAAACAGTGGATATGACATTGACCTGCTTGCTTTAAAACAAACCAACCTTGTGACTTTCAAGTGGCTCAAGCCATTTTTTATTTTATTTCCCCCCCCCGTGCTCCATCCACAGCTAGCTGTGATCGCTCACTTGGCAAAGCCCGTCCTTCTCCTTCCCTACTTCTGTCTCAGCAGAGTGGCAACTGGGGGAGAGGAGTTAGTTTGAGGTTTTTCATTTCAAAGGCAGCTGAGGTTTTTACAAAAAAGCTATATCTTTGTTTATAGCAGAACTTTTATATGTTCTCTCATTCCCGGCCCCCTTCTTTCTGCTTTCCTCATTCCTTCCAGAAGAAAATTCCCTTCAGCTAAAATTATGTTCTGACAAAGCTCTGCTTAGTTTTATATACGGTTCTGTGCTATGTTGAGAATCATGACTCTTCGAAATTGGATTTGTTTGGGTAGATTTTCCCCAGATGATTTAGCCTTGCAGATTATTTGGTTTTTTTTAAAAAAAAAAAAGAAAACAAACAGGACAGTTATGGCATTCATTAATTTTTCAGTGTTTTCGTTTTAAGCTAGAAGCAGTGCTTGCGTTAGAACTAAATATGTACTAAAGGCATATAGTAGATCAGTGCATTAATCTTGAAACTTGCACCACTTTAATCATAGCTTTGGGGTGCCTCATGCATTAAAAAAATGTGGCGATTTCATTTTAAAGAAAAAAAAACCACCAAATTTCTGTTGCAAGCTCATCTGGATTTAGGTTTTTGTGGGTTTGGGATTTTTGTAGTGACTGCCAAACACATGACAAAATGCAAATTGCAGATTTACAAAATGTAATATCTGTTAAGAAAAAATGCACATGGGTCAGAAGAGTTGGCTGGAGCCAACGGGTCTGTATGGACTACTTTTTGTAGTTGTGATGCGCTCTTACGCTCCCTACCTTGGCCGCTCTAATTCTTCATGTCTCCTGAGACTTGTTCTGTATTGTGTTCATCCCTTGGGGCTGCTCTCCTAAGCTTTGCTCCTCTGCCTTTTCCCCAGGTCTTGCTTTCTCTTCCTCTAACTCATGGCCTTTTGTAAAATTTGCATAGAAACGTATCTGTAAGGGACCCCCTCTGCAAAGCAGCCTTTTTAGCACACTTGGAACCTTCTTTTTTGCGTTGGAAGCGCATGGTTACAGAGGCAGTTTGGAATCATCCTTTTAATCTCATTCCCCAGGTGAACAGCAAAAAGTTCTTTACTTTGGATGCAGTTGCATATAGTATATATACGGTGTCATCACCTTACACTTTCTTACCAATATTTGATCTATGAAAGGAAGATCCCATTGGGAGGGGGTTGAGGTTTTATTCTTTGGTTTTGGTTTGTGTGCGTGTGTGTGTAGATTTTAGGACGGACTTACAAGTTTCAGAAAGTGCTTGGAGTCCTTCAGTTGACAGTAGTCTTAAGTAAACTCAACTACTTTCAACTTGGTTTGTGTTGTTTAGCTCTTTTGAAATGTAAAGTAGGCTGGTCACTCTGAAGGGAGGGAAGGAAAACTTCATTTCTGCAGGAGGTGATAGCTTGCTTGCTGGCTGTGCCGCCTGCCTCTGCTGGGTGGCAGCAAGTCATGCGTTGGTGGTTCCAAAGAAGATATTTTGAACAAAGAATGTATTTGGGAAAGGATCTGAAAGGTGTTCTTGATTCCTCATTTGCTTTTTTCTCCCCTTTTTAGGAAAGATCCTTCATAACTTTCTAGGGATGCATTTGAAGTTTTAAGCTAGGTATAAATAAGAATTTTATACAGTAGCTTTAAAGAGCTTAGAAACCTAAACTAACTTAGACGTAGTAATGTCCCCTCTCCACTGGTCCCCATTGACAATGGCAGAGAACCCGAAGGGAAAGGGATAGGATGGTACTTTTAAAAAAATAAAAGCTCTTCCTTTTTCTCTTGTTTTATGGATTTTTAACTTCAGAGCAGAGTGTGCCAGCATCTCTCTAGCATCCTCCTTAAAGTACAGGGTTTGAGATTCAGTGACAAATATATCCCCAGCCTTCAGACATCTCCCAGACCTGCATCTGCTAGTCCTGCTCCCAACATTTTCCAAAGATTGCTCGACCAGTAAGTCATCCCACCCCCCTTTCTGTTTTCTTCCTTGGAATATCATGAAAAACAGAATTGTCTGGTTTTTCTTTTTTTTTTTTTTTTAATTCTCCTTCTGCCCAGCTGGCCCTAGCTAATGTCAGCCCAGAATCCAACTGTCATGGCTAAAGAGACTTATCTGAGCCCCCCTTCTCATCTCCTTCCTACCCTAGACACACTACTTAAGCTTTACAAAGACACTAACCTCTTTCCTCCCACCTATATGACTTTAAAATGGTCAAAGGTGTTGGAGAAACTGGGTTATTGCTAGATACAAGTTATTGCAGTCCCTCTGGTGTAAATGCCATCAGAACTACAATATTTCCAGTTGAAAAAGGTCACCCTTCTTTCTCTTTTAACCCCTCCATTCCTTCCCCCAACAGAATAAAACACTAGAATTTATTTATACGTATTTGATGTTGTAGGTCTAGGTGAAAAAGTAATTGTTTCACTGCTCTATTTATATATTATGTCTGAATTATTCTGTGCAGGAAAGGCCAAGAAATGCATGTGAGCTTCGTTCCATTCCTCACCTTTGCGTGACTGTCAGCTGCAGTTGGCAAGACTCTTTCACTTAATGGAGTTTTGTGTGATGGAAAGCAGTTTTAGAGCCCAAATTTCTAAGGTGCAATATCCTTCTTCTCTGGCATATATTTATGTTTGTTTGTTTAAAGCTAGTACAAGGTTAGTGCAGTTCGTGGTGCCCTTGAGTCAAAAGGAAAGCCCCTGATCCTCAAGGTGCAGAAATGCCAAGGGTGCTGGGATGCTGACACAAATTCAGCTTGGGGGAAAGCAGAACGGAGATGTATAGAATGTGGATGTGGTTTATAGGGGGATAATTCTGCTTCCTGTCTCCACCGCTGAAGGGTCGGGCCCTCATGATTTATTCCTTTGTGAGTTGCTTTTGCTTTGACTGGAAGTCAGCTGCCAAATTGCAGGTTCCTTCTGCTAGGAAAGGTGCGGTGGGAGGGAGAGGTGGAATCTGTATTTTCAGCAACAATGGGTGAAGGAGAAACATTCAGAGACTGACTTTGCTGCTTTTTGTTCAGCTAAAGGTTTGAAGCACTTGTGTAATCAGCTCTGTGATTCACGGCCTGGCAGCTGCATTCAGTGCTGCTTTCCTCTCCAGGTCAGCCATCTTTTAGCTCTTAATTAAAAATAAATAAAACAAATTGAAGTTGGGGGAAAAAAAAAAAAGGCTGTCCAGTATATTTTTAAATAAGTGGAAGCAGTGCAGTCACCAGTCAAACGGGTGTTATTGTTGAGCTTCCATAGCTTGCTCCTGGCTCTGCCTGTGGCAGCTCTACAGTCATCAGCAACTCCAAAATGTGTTTGCAGCCCATTGAACTCCCCTGCGTGGTTGTGCTCATGCAGAGACTCAGTTTAACTGTTTCCTTGCGAGAATGCTGCAAAGCTGCCCTATGGTTCCTGTGTATTTATGGATATATATTAAAAAATGAGCCTATATATTAAAAAATGAGCCTAGCATTTTGGCTGCATCTCACCCTTTGACGAGGCTACAATACTCACGAGCAAGCACCACTGCATGTCGAGACCTTGTTCTGTTGCATTTTGTTAACCTGTTTTGCTTCAGGCTGGTTACACACCAGATTAATTCTTTGCAGCGCCGGTTATTTTTGACGTACAGCAGCCCAGTCTCCTTGTAAGGAAAGATGCATTTGTGAATAAAAATTAACTTAACAACAGTCTTCAAGATACTTAGTTGTGGCCCATTGACAGAAAAAGGTGCGTTTTGCTGAAGCAGCGGCACTGCTGCCTCTGCAGAGACAGCAGTACAGCTACTATTTCTTTTTTAATTTGTTATTTTAATCCCCAAACCACCAGATTTTCCCAGTGGCCATAGATGCCTGTCCCCAGGAATCGCAGCAGCAGTGAAACGCTCGCCCTTTCGCATGTCTCGAGGTGCCGTCCTCGGCTGGAATCCTCCCTCCCGTTCTGTATAAACCGCATTTGTTTCTCAAGGGGATACTGTATTCCTCCAAGCTTTTGCCCTCATGACCTGTATAGTACATTTTTTTTGGCCTTTCCTCTCTTCGTCTTTTCATGTAGACCAGATATTTGAAAGGGCAGACGATGGATAATTGTGTAACGTGCAACCTGTTTATATTTTTTGGAAACTTTTACTCGGACCGGAACTCGAATCACGGAATCACCAGGCCAGTTGCGGCACACTCTTTATCGCCCTTTTTTCCTCGTTTCAGTACCTATTGTTTCTCCTTTCAAATATGTGATTGTATTAGCTCTTTCCATATGAAAGAATTCTCCTTATTTAAATAAAAAAAAAAAAAAATAAAGCAGATTATGCTTTTCTCAAATTCTCGAGTCCTTGGTCTGGTTTTGTTGGTTATAGGCTTGTATATTTGTGTTCCCTTTTGATTTTTTTGCCTTTTTTTTTTTTTTTTTTGCAGGGTTGGTTGGCTTGGGGGTTTTTGGTTTCTTTTTTTTGGGTTTTTTTTTTAGGGGGGGGTGGGTTTTTTTGTTTTTTTTTTTCATTTTTATTTGGGGGTGGCATGGTTTCGTGCTTGGTTTCTTGTTCTTTTTGTTGTTTTGGGAGGCTTCTACTTGGGGGTGGTTTTGTGGGTGGTTTGGAGTTTGTTTGGGGGGGCGTTGTTCTTTGTTTTGTTTTGGTTTTTTGGGGGGGTTGTGGCACAGCGCGGCCTTCACAGCCGCCATGGGGGGGCGGGGCCCCGCCACTCCACGCTGGTGTTGCCATAGCAACGCGACGGGTTTCTGCCTTGTCCCCGCCCTCACGGCGCTGCGTGCGTCTGACGCCACATCCGGCGCCGCGAGTCATTGGCTGGAGGGGAGACGGTCCCGCCCCCTCCCTCGGCGCGCGGGCGGGGTCGCCATCTCCTCAGGGCCGGGGGTCCCGGTCGCGGTCCCGCCGCCTACCCTGAGCTTGGCGGGGCTGCTGGTCCTGTTCCCCCTCCTCACCTCCGGGAGGCTCTGAGCGGCAGGGTTGAGGCCTCATGGTAGGGGCAGTGGTGCCGCTGTGTCCCCCCGAGGCTCAAGGGAGGGATTCGAGGCCTGGCGGTGGGTGGCTGGTGGCCCCGCCGCTCCCATAAGCCTTGAGGGGAGGGTGGGAGGCGGGTCCTGCGCTGCCCCAAAAAACTCTGAAGGGGAGTACAGGGCTGGATATGGGGTGAATGGTGGATCCTGTTGACCCTGTAATGCTCAAGGGTGAGGGCTGGGTGTGGGATCGGTGCTCTTGCTGCCTCAATAGAGCTCAACAGGGGGAACAAGGTCTGGGAGGGGGCTTAGTGGTCCTGCTGCCCCCTTATGAGGCTCACAGAAGGGGATGCAAACCTGGTAGAGGGCTTAATGGTTCCTTGAGGAGGCGTAGGAGGTAGCGCTGCAGCCCTGCCCTGGGTTCCAGGCTTGTGTGTGCTGCAGAGAGGAGCAGGGTCCTCTCCATCAGGGGGTTCTTGGGGGTCCCAGAGCCTGCGAGGAGATGGCAGAGCACAGGTGATGGCCTGTGGCATGGTGCAGCAGTGCTGGTGGAGAGCACAGCTTTGCAAGGGGCTTCTTAAACAGCCCGTTCCACGCAGCGCTTGTGTTTTGCAGGTAGCGAGAAACAAGGACAGTGGCACCGCACTTGCTGGTGGTGATGTGCTCACGTCTTCCTTTGTTCTCCCCTGATCAACGCTGTGCAGATGGGTTTATTCCGGTAACTTTTTGTTGTGTTGAGGTGAGGAGATACAACACTGGTTCCTTGCTATTTTCTTACCTAGCAGTTCTGCCCACAGGAGTAAAGAGTTCAGTCCCACTTTCTGCACTAGAGCCCTACAGCACCTACAACTCTGCTCCTATAGCCAACTTTTTAAGACAGAGGATGTTTGCAGGTTCTGCCCCCGACTGAGAAATACACTCAATTTAGAAGGAAATAAAAGAAATAACTGTTCTCTTTTTTTTTCTTTTTTTTTTTTCTGAAAAAAAAACCAACACTGCCTGAGCAATGTAGTGCCTGAACATGTGGTTTTCCTATCACTAGCATCAGAGTCTGGGCTGGGAAGTTTGCTTAGTGCAAAGTGGAATATAGGCTTGGATTAAGCTATTGCGTTTCTGCAGAACCAGTCTAAGAATAAGCAGAGTTTCTAGCTTACTACTGATGAGAGAGAACCATACACATGTAGAAGTATGACAGCTAACAGTCAAGTGTGTCCAGTAACTTCATTTTTAGCGTTACTTTGTACATACAACAGAAAACACATAAATGAGGAAAGCAAGAGATCTTTGTTACATCAGTTACCGTGAGCTGCTCGTAGCAGCAAGTAGTGGTGTGTGCTTTCTGCAAATGATCTTCAGCTGGTTCGGGGTTAAAGGGTGACTGCTGCTCTTCTCTGTTGGCTCTTGGAGGTTTGGACAGACCTTTGACAGGATGTTGGGATTTCTGAAGAAGCCGGTTGTGGTTACTGTGGAGATAAATATGAACCTCGTGGCACTGACTGTGATGGGATTAATAAGCCGTCTGTGGGGGCTTTCCTATCCACGGGCTGTCGTGTGAGTAGAATGGTTTATTTTCCACTTGAATGACAGAGACTTTTGGTTTTATAAACATTTGTGAGTAAGAATGCAGGAGCAGAGGAGCAGAGCTTGCTGATGTCAGTCTCCTTAAGTACAATTATATTGTTTCCCTCAGAGACGCTCCTGAGGGGACAAGGGCAAAGCCCCTGCAGTTCGTTGTACTCTGAGCCTTTTGCCAACAGATCCGTGTTTCCTTCCCTCGTGTCCCCGTAGCCTGCAGGATCCTTCCAGTGAGATTTGACACATTTCTGCCTCTTGCGTTTCAGTTTCGATGAAGTTTATTATGGCCAATTCGTTTCACTCTACATGAAGAGGATCTTCTTTGTGGATGACAGCGGCCCGCCTCTTGGCCACATGCTGCTCGCTTTGGGAGGTAGCGTCTCCTGAACTGATGTAAAGAGAATTAGAATTTCCCTTACTTAGTATTACTGGGGAGCTGTTGCATGAGTACTGGTGGTGATAGAGCTGTGTATCCGTTGCCTCATTGTTGTCCAATCCTTTAGATAAAGAGAAAAGTGGGATGAGAAGTGCTGGTGACTAGAAATAGTCGGTAACAAGCAGATTTTCAGGCCTGAGTTGCTTTCTGTAGCTGAGATATGTACAACATAAAAGTATCTGTATGGGAAGGAGAGATTAAATATATGTGTAACTTTGTCACTGAGAATCTGTGGTTCCCAATTTATATTCTTTGTGCCTCTGCACATTATCAAGCGTGGCTGCAGGCAAAACAGCACAAAAGAGAACCCTTTTGGGAAAGAGTCCATTAATGCGTGGAAAAGCTATGTGTTTGCGAAATGGTTCTAGGACCACTTTAGCACCAGTTTTTATACTTGCTTTAGATTTTAAATTCTGAATTGCTGCTTCTGTTGTAGGTTATTTAGGAGGATTTGATGGAAACTTCTTATGGAACAGGATTGGAGCTGGTAAGAGCTGATTTTAACTGTCTCATTCTTCTGAGAAAATAAGCAGTATTTCAGCGCCTGACAGGTTCCTTTTGCCTGACGAGTGGAAATAATGCTTTGTCTGAAACCTTCATTTCTCCTCTTACATAAATCTGCAGATCTCTAACCAAAGTTTAAGGCATTAAGGATTCCACAGCACAGATTTTTTAATTGCTTAAAGCAGTTTGAGAAGTACAAGACAGACAATAAATTACTAAGAGTAGGAGTTAGATTCAACAACAAGTTGTAGTCATAAGGAGTTCTGTATTGATCCATCTTTGCAATTAATAGTTTCCAAATTTGTCTGTCACTGTTGTCTCCTATTTCAGAATATGGGGTGAACGTTCCTGTTTGGTCCTTGCGGCTGCTGCCAGCCCTGGCTGGTGCACTCTGTGTGCCTTTAGCATACCAGATTTTGGTAGAACTGCAGTTCTCCCACTGTGCTGCACTCGGAGCTGCTCTTCTGATTCTTTTCGGTAAGATTATTCCCCTGGGCCTCATTGTTCCTACAGGGGGAGAGGGTCCCTATTCTCCTTGTGAGTTTTCGGGGTGCATAAACGGCTGGAGTAGCATCTCCCCACAGAATTCTCGCAACATGTTGGAGCCCGTTTTCGGCCCTGGCCTGTATCAGTCTGCTGAGCCTCTCTGCTCCCCTCCCTCTTCACAGCTCTGCAGCAGGCTGAGGCTTTATACAGTTCATTTCATTAGTAAGCCATAATAACCTCACAGAAAACCACTTTTCTTGCATCCAAGGAAGCCCCTCCTCCCTTCCTCAGAAGTTTACAGCATAATTTAGCACATACTGGTTTTTAACAGCAGGGTGGTCCTACTTACAGTCAGAGCTCATCAAATTTCTTCATCTCCAAACTGCAGCGATCCAGTCTGTGTCCTTAGCACCATGATTTGACATGGCTCTGGTGTGTATAAGTCAGTTGTTTTTATTCTCTGAAAGTCTGCTGGCAGTTGTCTGAAAGGGAAAGACCCTCTCAACAGCCCTTTCGTAGTCTGATAAGAGAAAGCTAAACCTCTGCTGTCGGCTGCTCTGATTCTAGCTCAGGGAATCCTGCACAAAGCAGCTCCCTTTCTTGAAGATTTGTCATCATGCTCATTGCCTGCTGGGGTCACTGCCTGGACTCTCTTTGCCTTGAGAAACACCTCTTTGCATTTCCCAGCAGTGATTTTCTTTGCCTTTGAAGGCAAGCACAGCACCTTTATCTGCCTCCTGCCAGACTTTACAACTTGCTCACCTCTTTGTCCTTGGAGACAGTTATGGCCACGTACTTTGCTCCTGATGGAAAGTTTTTGTCCCTTTAAACCCAACACCTCCCTATTACAACGAGTAAGATTGAAAACGAATTGGCTGTTCTTAAAGGGGCATGTCCTTCTGTTGGATAATTATGTGATTGTTTGAGGTACCGTTTGCCTGTAGATAGGTTTCCCTAATTTTATGTCTGTCTCTTTTCCCACAGAGAACTCTTTGATCACTCAGTCAAGGTTCATGCTTCTGGAATCAATATTGATTTTTTTTATCCTACTTGCAGTTTTGTCCTACTTGAAGTTCTACAATTTGCAAAGGCACAGGTAAAGCTGGATTGTCTCCCAACCTTTTGGATATTCTTGTGTTGACTTTTTTTTGGCCACAGGCTCTGTGGTTTTTTATGTAAGTCACTTTACTGTTTTGCATCTCGCTTCATCTGTAAAATCCAGTGCTTTGACCTCTCATATGGCTGCCCCAGAAGTTTTCTCTTGTGAGCAGTATTAAAGACTGTTTTAACTGGTAGTAAGGTTGTCTTTTTTATTTTACAATAAAAATAAAATCCCTTGGGAACACTCCTTTGTCCACCTAGATTTTTATTGGAAGGTTTCCTTCTGTGCACAGAAACACTGATCATAACAGGTCACTTAATGCTCCTTTGTTACTGTTTAGAGGCATTGAATTTAGAGAGCTTTGTCTCTCTTCTTGTGGCTTCACATGTTCTCTGCTCCTTGCAGAGGATCAAGTAATCTTTAGTGAAGTAAAATTATCTTTAAACTGAGCCCAGCAAGTGATTTAATACATTTCTTTTATCTGTAGTATCAGAAGGCAGGTAGTGTTCAGTTTTGCTTTTCAGGATGCAGAGAATACATTTAACTACACTCTGTAGATCAGGGCTGAGAGTCAGTGGCATGGGAAGTTCAGAATGAGATACTGCTGAGTAGAATAGGGAATAGTGGAGTCCTGCAAGTTTTTTTCAAGTTAAATTACAGGATCCTAAGAAGGTGCCCAGATCTCACCATAGAATTCTTTCCTTTGTCCTTTTCTTTAAGTTCCTTCTCTGGAAGCTGGTGGTTTTGGCTCCTGCTGACTGGAGTAGCTTGTTCTTGTGCAGTTGGGTAAGTGATGACTGTTTTTTACCAAGCTGACTTTCCCGCCTGCTATCTGAGGTATCAAGGGGGCTTTGGATTTTCAAGACTGATTCTTGGTGCTGTTCTGAGCAGACACCTCCGTGACTTCTTGATGAGTTAGACTGTTTCTGTAAGAGGATGTCAATTCAGAGTAGGCGATACCAGGGATTAGAGAGAACTTCCTGGGAAGAACAAAAGACATTTCTCAGGGATGGCTTTATGTTATAAATCAGAATCTACATTTCACCCCTCCCTCCTGGTTGCCTCAAGCTTCAAGAAGTCTGAATTTAGGGACTCTGTGCTTTGTGATTTGCCAGCGTGTTATCAAGAAAGTTCCCTGTCACTGTGGTTATTTGATGTAGTTGGCAAACAAATTATATCTTCTGGTGTCAAAGTCTTGAGGCTTATTTATATTGTTGTACCAGACTTGTCGTGGATCTAAGTCCTTGGACTTTAACACATCCTGTTCAAGAGCAAGTTTGAACGTTCATGTCTTGTATTAGGTAATTGCTTAGTTTTTAACCGTGTTTGTTTTTATGCATTTTCTTCTCAGAGTGAAATATATGGGCCTGTTCACCTATATGCTGCTCTTGGCCACTGCAGGACTCCACTTCTGGCACATGATAGGAGACCAGAACTTGTCAAATGTAGGTAGCACAACATGCAGAATACATTATGTGTAACATTTCAGTACAGGAGCCAGCAGGCCCACAAATAACGATGCTGTCTGTAGATCATTTTTGTACTAAAATCCCTTCTCTTAGTCTGCAAACGGTGTCATAGAACAGTTTCTCAGCACAGTTGCTGGAGAAGATGGAGTTACATTTAAGATAAGCATGTGTGTGTGGCTGGCTTTTCTGCTCTTATCCAGGTCTTGGTGATTTGCAGCTCAAAACCTTTGCTGTTTCACATACCTCCTGCTGGCTCCAGTCCAAATCCTTCGAAGTTATCCAGCTGTCCATAAAATTATAGCTAAATGAGGGTGCTCGGGGAAACTTAGACAAGCAAACCAAGCCAAGTGCATTGGCATTTTTAATATCTGGAGCATGAAACCAGTGAGTTCCCTGTGTTCTAGGTTTCCTTGATGTGCCATTTCCTGGCTAGAGGACTGGCCCTCATCATCATCCCGGTGGCAATGTACCTGTCCTTCTTCTATGTTCACTTGACTTTGCTGTATCGCTCTGGGCCTCATGACCAGATTATGACAAGTGCTTTTCAAGCCAGCTTAGAGGTAAAGGAAATATGGTCCTGAAACTGATTTATTAAGGGAGAAGAGGGGGAGATCACTATTAGAAGAGTTGTGGGTGGTCTTGTTCCTTTGATCTTGTGTATTTGTTCCTTTTATGTCATTTGACTACTCTGCTATTGTAGTATTGCTTTAAGATGAAGCATTGATGACTGAAATCCTAATAATGGATTAAAAGCTTTTCCCAGTGAACCAAGAACAATATCTTCACTCTTCTGCTGAAGGTTTGTCCCTTCCCACAGGAAACTCCACTGAACCCCTAGGTGATGACACTGTATACTAGAGGGTGACAGTATGATTTTCTGTAGAAGAGTGCTTAGTCTGTCTTTTAGAACAGCAGGGCTTTAGGGATATTCCCTAAGAGCCTAAGACCTTCAGGCATTGATGTATTTACTTTCTGGTGAGTATAGTGCTGCAAGATTTGATTTTTGTAGATACAACCAAATAAGAAGGCATTGTGCTAATATACTGCTATGTTTAAAGTGACAGGTGACTCTTACTTGAATTTAAACAGCCTCTGGGTTGTTTCTTCTTTCCACTTATCCTATCATTTTTTTTCTCAGGGCGGGCTGGCTCGGATCACTCAGGGTCAGCCCTTAGAGGTGGCCTACGGCTCTCAGATTACTCTGCGGAACGTGTTGGGCAAGCCCATGCAGTGTTGGCTCCATTCTCACACAAATACTTATCCCATCAGGTGAGGAGTCTGGCTGGGTCTGTATTATTAGGGTGAAAGTATGTTCTGGTTCTTCACCTCTCAGTTCAGTTCCTGGCAGTCTCTTTATGAATCCTTTAAAGCACACTGCAGATGTGCAAGTTCTCTGTGCTCTGCAGGAATGGAGCTGGTTTGTGTTGCTGGAACTCTTGTTGAGCACAGAAATGTCCCGTTACACACCTGTGGGGTTTTTTAACCTTCTGTACAGGTATGAGAATGGCCGAGGCAGTTCCCATCAACAGCAAGTGACCTGCTATCCCTTCAAGGATGTGAACAACTGGTGGATTGTCAAAGATCCTGGAATGTGAGTATGCAAGAGATTTAAATGCCAAGCTGCTGTAAGCATAGCTCTAGATGCTTCCAAAACCTAAACAGGGCAGCGAGTATTTCAGCTGCAGAGCTGGTAAGGGCAACTCTTTGCATGATCCTTGTCAATATGGTAGAGGCATTACTGAGGACTCGGAAATTCTGTCTGAACTGCTCCTGCCAGAACGTGGGCTGTGCTGTGCACAAGGGGAACTTTAAAGACTCATGAGACTGGTGGGGACTCTTCAGGTGCTTTGCATGAAAGAAAAGTTCTGCTTTTTGAAGCGTGTGAGCCATGGCAGTAGAGTGCCTTGATGAGCTTTATCAAACTTGAATGAGTCTCAGAGGAGTGTGGAAATCACTTTTGCAGAATATTTCTTTGTATTTAAAGTGAAGGATGAGCTGTGAAATGTGTGACGTCGGGAGGGATTCCAAGTGGGCGCGTGTACCTGAGAGGCCTCGTTTGTGCTGAAGTGTTTTGCCATTGTAACTGTCAGTGGAGAGCGGGAGTTTCTGTTCTTGTAGTTTTGCCAGTAAAAGCCCTTGTGTGATATCATTTCATATTGATCAAAAAGTTGCTTTTGTGGGTTTCTTATGTTGCTCTGGGAACTGTGTAAAGAGTCCCACCAGGACTGTGTGCCGTTATAAATTGTATCCATATTGGGAAAGTTTGTTCTTAGCACAAACTTTTCAAGCAGGGACTCCACCAGAACCACAGAAACCCAGGATCTCTTTAAAATTCTTTGAATTTAAGACTCCTACGAGCCCTGGAGGATGGGAAGTCCTTCTGTAGAACAGTTAAATACAGACAGCAGTTATGTGAACTGCAGCGTTCCCCGTTGCCAAAGCATGCCTTAGCCCTGCCCAGAAGCAAGATGAGAGTTTGCTCTTTGTGGTGCAGATAGGCATTGATCTCTTGTAATTCTGCCACAAGTGACATGAGTTGCAGGACCAACACTCGTCAGCCCTTCTTCATTTCACAGAAGCCACCAAACAGCTGCATGGTAGGAATAATCTGTACTTGCTCCTGACTGACCTGGATTCAGAGCACTGACCTAATGCCTGGGGTGTCAGTATCCCGTTACCGATCCTCTGAGTCATTCTGCCCTTAAGTCACCTTTGTCTTGATGAGCTTTGTTTCCGTTCTGGTACAATCTATAGATTGCTTTAATTTCTCATTTTGCTGCCTAAATGCCTGTCCCCACCTGCAGCTTCTTGACCTAACAGTTTGGTCATGACGAGGTTGCAATGTCTATAAAGAATGTAAGCGCTTCCTCTTGGGTTTTGCTCCACCAGGCAGCAGCTGGTGGTGAGTAACCCACCCCGGCCCGTGCGACACGGACACATTGTGCAGCTGGTCCATGGCATCACGACTCGGTACCTCAACACGTAAGTCCTTTTCTCATCTCTGCCGAGTCTGCTGGCTTATTCTGCTTTGTCATCTCTCAGAATAACTATTCAGGTATTTTGTGTGACTGTTAACCCAAAGCCAACTCCACTGGCTTAGGTGGCATCCTCCTGCCTGAAGGATGTGCTCTGAAAGTTGGGATGTGCTGGAGAATCCGGTGTGCTGTGGCTGATTGCCATGGATTCTTGTGTGTTTTGCAAAGGCTGCAGTATGAAATTGCCTCTGGACTGCTTCCCGAAGGGCGTCTGCGTGTGCTTGAATATCACTCACATTAGGAAGGGGGTTGTTCTGAGCTTGAGTTTTTGCTATGTCCCTTCCAAACCTGATTTGTTTATCATTGGAAATCCCAGTGAACAGCGTCTCTGTTTGTTACAATCAGTGCTTGTTCTTCAGCCTGGCAAAGTATTGGCTTCCTCCGAGCCTGTTCCTGGCAGCTCTTGATAGTGGAGAGTGTTCTCTTTCAGAGTAAACAGTGCAATCTGTATAAATGAGTTACTTTTTGCTTTATTACTGAATCTGGTCTAAGCCAATTCATTACCTTTATGGGTTTGCTTTTTATGTGAATTCGGGAAATGGTGTTGGAGGTTCTTACTTATCTTCTAGGCATGATGTTGCTGCCCCTCTTAGCCCTCACTCCCAAGAAGTTTCTTGCTATATTGATTATAACATCTCCATGCCGGCACAGAACCTCTGGAGAGTGGTGAGTGGTCAAAGGAAAGGGAGCGGCTCATCATGTTCCAGCAGAAACAGCTGAGAAAACATGACAATCAAAAGACTTCTTTCTGTTGTAGGAAATTGTAAATCGGGAGTCTGACACAGACGTGTGGAAGACAATTCTGTCAGAAGTGAGGTTTGTTCACGTGAACACCTCTGCAGTGCTAAAGGCAAGTGGATTTCTGTTTACTTACCTGTAGCTTTTGCTCCACACAGTTCTTCTAATCTCGTAAACTACTAATTTCTCTGCTCCAAAATGCCTAAACCTCTAAAACAAATAACCAAATAAGTAAATAAAAGGAAATTATAAACTTGCTCAGTGTGATAAAAGAGCAGCATGTGTTTCAGGTAGTCATACTTCATTCATTTTCATCAAGCAGAGCTTGCTCAGAAGTCAGTGCTGAGTCTGTAATATGTGCAATAGTTACAGATCTCTTCACAGAGTTTGCCAGAATGGCTTGATGGCTGTAGCATTTGTTGAGACAGTGTTGTGTAGTGACTCCCCACATACTTTCTAGCAGTCCCTCGGTGTCGCCCACTGCTCAGGCAGGGCCCAGGAACTTCCATCCCAAAATTCCAGTTGTCAGGACCAGAAGTTCACAGTCACCTCTCACTTTCAGCTCAGTGGAGCATCTTTACCCGAGTGGGGATACCGGCAGCTGGAGGTGGTTGGAGAGAAGCTGTCTAAGGGCTACCACCAGAGCATGGTGTGGAACGTAGAAGAGCACAGATACGGGAAAAGTACGTCTCAGCCGGGTTCTGAAAACAGGTTTCTGTGACTGGGGAATGCTTCGTGTTGATGGGAAGGTGGTATCGTGTGTCTGTGTGTTCTGCAGGCTCTAGCTTTTTACTTATGTGGTTTTTCTTCCAGGCCAAGAGCAAAAAGAGAGGGAAGTAGAACTCCACTCTCCCACACAGATGGACATAAGTAAAAACCTCAGCTTCATGGCGAAGTTCACAGAATTGCAGGTGAGTGTCGTCTTAGTCTTTCATCTTTATTTCTGCTGCAGACCAGGAACATGAGCATTTCTGCAAACTCTGAGCCTGTGAGGATTCACAGTTTATTTGTTGCTGATAGAGTAGTTTGGTGTCCTCATTGAAAAAAAAATATATTTCCGAATGTGTTTAGAAGGGCATTTCAGACCTGTGCTCTTCAGTAACAAATACCCAAGTGATTATGAGAAAAAAGAAGGGGGAAAAAGATCAGGTGCTTGCATAGAAGCTGTCTGAAACTGAACTGTAATGTGTTGTATCTGCAGTTTGTAGTGTTGATACCCCTCACTAACATTGTAGAAATGCACTAAGGAAAGCGCTTTATCTAAGAACAAAATAAAACCATTGTATTGATCAGTGTCCAGTATGAGATACACAAAATCTTTCTCCACTCCCAGGTTAAGAATTTAACATCTTACATCTCGAGATGTTTAGCTCCTTGTTTCCATTCTGAAAGCCTTCCGTTTGCTTTTTTTCTAGTGGAAAATCCTCACATTGAAAAATGAAGACACAGAGCATAAGTACAGCTCCTCCGCCCTTGACTGGGTCACGATGGACACCAATATTGCCTACTGGCTGCACCCGACCTCTGGTGTAAGTACGGAAGTAGCAGTAGATGTCAACCTGCTGAAGGATTCAGCTCCTTTGTGAGCTCCGTGAGCGGGAGCAAGGCCGAGGAGCTGCTCCAAATAGACTTTTCCTGTATTAATATATTTTCCCTGAGGGTTGGGTTTTTTTTGGCATGTGTTGCAGCTTGGACAGCAGTTGCTTTTAATTAAATCATGNTTTTTTTTTTGTAAAGGAAAACTGCAGTTTAATAGTTTCCATTATTGATTCCATTTAGAAGATGAATTCATCTCCAATAGCATCTTTTAAATGCTTTCCATTACAAGAGAGTCTTGAAGCAGCAGAGTTTATCAGCGTGCTTTATTCTTGGAAATACCAGGTTACTAGCCAGGCACATGCTGCAGTTTAATTTAGCAAATCTGTGTAGGTAATATTTAAATCTATCTAAAAGAACTGCAGCACGCTCCTGCTTCTGGCTTAGGCCACGCTCTCTTCTGCAGGCCCAGATCCACCTCCTCGGGAATGTTGTCACCTGGGCTTCAGCGAACATTGCTGCTCTGGTCTACACCTGCCTGTCCCTGTGGTACTTGATACGACGAAGAAGAAAAATTCACGATGTTCCTGAAGGTCTGATTCCCCTGTATATGTGTGTGTCGAGGTGGGGGGTTGTCACTTGTTCTGCTACACTTTAGTGGCCCCAAAGCCACCTTTTGCACCTATATACTTGCCTACACTGGGACTTCTTCCTGCCCGCTAACCCTGACATTTTTATTAGGGGGACACAAACATCTAGAGTAGCCCATGCTTATGGTCATCGCAATATGACCATCACCTTATGAGACAATATAGTAGCCACCATAATATTTATTTGACTCATTTCCCTGAGTGTAAAAAATCTCCAGGCATCAGATTTGGATTCTACTGAGCCTTTTTGTGATGTTAAAAGAGGTGGGTACTGGTTGTGTAGGGAGGGGTTTATTTTAGATGTGTTCATTCCAACCAAGGTACCATCTGTGTGGCGAGGCAGTTTTTTGCTGACTTTTCTGGCTGTACATTTTATTATCCTGCTGTGAAGCTGCTTCACACCTGAAAGTGTGACAAATGTAACTGTTTACCTCAGCTGAGTGTGGTTAAGTTAAACTTGGAATTAGCAGCAGCTGCAGAGGGTCCAGAAAAAAGACCAAACCATGCACGTAAGTGACCTCTTAGAGATGTTAGGTTTCTAGAGACAGTGCTCTGAGAGGGTGTCTCGTCTCTCCTGCAGATGCGTGGCAGCTGTGGGTGTCAGCCGGGGGCCTCTGTGGTGGAGGCTGGGCTGTGAATTACCTGCCCTTCTTCCTGATGGAGAAAACGCTTTTCCTGTACCACTACCTGCCCGCCCTCACGTTCCAGGTTCTCCTGATTCCCATCGTATTACAGCATCTTGGCGATCATCTCTGCAGGTATTTGGTTTTCACAGATGGATAACTAGACAAGTGATGCAGCTCTTTTCTCCAGGGTTGTCACAGAGAAAGCAGTGATTTTTCCAGCAGTGGCCACGCTTTGGCATTTGCCTTTAGAAAAGACAGGCCGGATTTAGGTCTTCCTTCTGCATGAAGTGTTTGGCCAGCCTTGATGTAACGTGACTGCTCTTTCCCTCTCTCATCCCAGGTCTCTGCTTCTCAAGAGCATGTTCAGTGCGTTGATCGTAGCCTGGTTCTCTTCAGTTTACTTGGTCTATCGCACATTCAGTCCTGTCACCTATGGGGAGCCCTCGCTGTCTGCTGCGGAACTCAAGGACTTGCGCTGGAAGGACAGCTGGAACATCCTTATCCAAAAACAGTAACTGTTACAGGCAAAAGGAAACACCTTTTACGCAAAGCCAAGAATTTATTGTCAGTATAAATGCAATCTTTAACACTCTGATCAAATAAGAACAGTCCAGATCTAATTGTTACAGAAACATAAAAGAATACTGTTACAAAAAAAGGTCTCAACAGTAATATAGCTATTACGAGCACAACTCCCAGTCTCCACCCCTGTTACGTTCACCCTTCCACTGCACCTCAGGCTCTAAGGCTGCTGCTTTCAATCAACAGCATCCCGGGTCCTTTGCTGGGAAGAGGACACTGAACAGGTTTCTTCTTCGTCTTCCCTGGGCAGTCTCATGTTGGTTCCTTACTTCTTGCACTATGTTGCACTTGGGGCTATTTTACATGTTCCCTAGCACCTTGGTCTGCAATTCCGTGTTACAACAAGTTACTATAAATAGATAGTCTCCAACATATTAGATACTCTTCCATTTTCTTTGTTACCCCTAAAAACTGGGTTTTCCCAGCTCCAAAGTTTACACATCCTCAACCATCAGTAATCAGCCCTGCAGTCTTCAGCATCATCCCATGACTATATTCCTCAACAATGCGTTATTTGCCCCCACTTGCAATCTCTGCTATCATCCCTCTTTCATTACATTACAGCATTAAGCTAAGTTTATAAATAGTTCATTCTGCTTAGAATAATGACTTGGTACTGTTTATCTATTTATAATCATTTGGCATAGCCATAATTTTAATGAAGCTAAGCAAAAATAAAACAAATAGACATTAAAAAAATTGCTGTTACAGTTAAACAAGCTAAAACAAAGCTTCAGGCAGGCCAAGAACTCAGCCCAAGCCAGCAGAATCCTTTGGCCTTGTGTTCACACAAAGCCAGTGGCCTGTTACTAGCAGGAGCAGTGTTGTACTCACCAGGTTACACCTCAGATCTCACAGGAAAAGGGACTCTGAGCAAGGCAGAACCGATGGTGCTGCCAAGGAAACCTGTTCTAACTTGTACACAGGGGTTCGGGGTAAAACCATTGTCGGGAACTCAGCCCATGCCTGGCTGGCACCAGCAGAGGAATCCACAGGCGGGAGAAGGTGCAAGTGGGGAGCTGGTAACAGCTCTGTACAGGTCTTTAACAAGGTTACCGTACCTACGCCACATTGGATTTTTTTTTTCCATGTGGTTGCAGCAGCAGGATCTTCCAATACAGCTCAAAGCTGACCAAGAACAGTAGTCCAAACAGAGCAGGGGATTTTTACTGTAGAGTTCCTCACGGCTCTAACCAATGCTATTCAGGGCTGCTTTGAGCTCCCCACCCTCCCCGAGGACAGTATGATCAACCACCACAGTCATTCAAACAGGTTTCAGTGACTGTTTTGCCTCCACTTAATGAGCCCCGATAGCTAATGCTTCGTGCAGTAGCTCACACTCTAAGTCTGTCACCCTGAGCCAAACAGCACCAGTGACGAGCTGCTTTCTGCTCGGCCTTCCAGACATGAGCCATAGAACCGCGGAGACCACGAACACACAACGACCCTTTACTGATTTCCAGTGTTGAAAAGACCAAAGGGATGAAAGTGCAGACTGCATTTTCTGAAGATTTTTTTTTCTCCTCTAAAGCTTCGGCTGTTACAGCACTAAAGTTAACAATTTGGAGTTAAATGGAGAGCGTAACAGCATCTCCAGAAGGGTTCCTTCCCACACCTTTCTGCTGGTGTAGTGCAAGTAGCACAAATACCTTCCATATAAAATGGCCATTTCTGCTCACTGTTTGTGCATTTCTTTATTAGACAAATAACATACCCATAACCAACACAGCCAGACCCTGCTTTTGGAAAACTAGCAAATATGAAAAAGTTCCTCTTCATTATATTTTCCCCCACCCTCATTCTTAAAAATTACACCATAAATCCAGACTCAATATCACAAGGACATGTTTTTTCAAAGGCCCAACTGCTACTTCATTTCAGATTTTTGTTTTGTTTTTTTCCCAAAAACCTTCATGTTGCTGCAGTATCACTTATCTGGGGTAAACTACACAAACAAAAAAAAAAAAACCCAACAAAAAAACAGACATTCTTGAGTTTAAACTGCCTGAATGCAAGGCAAGCGCTTTGACCGTTTGAGGGTTGCAGCGTGTCCAGAGAACTGTTGGTGCCATCAGCAAGAAGATCTTGCAATTCACAGCTTTCCCCCTGGCTGCTCTTCCCACCCAGCTCTGGACGTGGGCAGATTCCGCCCAGCAGAATCTGCAACCAGCAGGACAGAAATGCCCTAAAACACACCAATACTGACAAGGTCAGGTTTCCATTTCCACGAGCAACTCCATCCAGTTGGAGTTCACCCATTCAATAACGGGAGAAGGAGACTATCTGGGTAACAAAAAAAATAATCACACAGTGTAGCAAGATTCGGGAGCTTACAAAGGAATGAATTAGGAACCAGAATCACACAACTTCTTGGGCCTGTCCCCAAAATGAACTGCAAGTTCCCATTTGTCCCAGACAGCCACTGTTTTGTCTCAGCAATTCCTCTACAGGTCAATCCTTCTGCCCCACATGCTACTGCTGGCTAAAAAGGAGACTGGCTGGTGGGAGAGCAACACCAGAACTCAAGATACCAACAACGTAAAGAGCAAGGACTGCACCAGCTTGTTAACATGAACATGGTGTGAGCTAGTCTTAGACACAGAAACGTTTTTTTCTTTTAAAAAAAACAGGCAGATAATTTTCCTGCTAAGGAAGATCATCATCAGGGAAATGGGGTATCCTGCTAATCACCTGGTAGCACTTCATTTTCAGGGGAGACCTCAGCACTAGACCTCATTTTGAAAATTAAAAAAAAAAAAAAAAAAATCAAGTTCATCAAGTAACACAATAGCTCCTTCCCCTCCACCCCACGAGGAGTTTCTCACCAGTATCCGCTGCTGGGATGATACAAAGGGCACTTCACCAACCATTCCGTTGAAGTCCTTTCCCGAAGTTGTCTTCAGTGTTGGTCTGGAGCAGAGGCGAATCCCCCGGCACCGCGGGGTTAGTGCGGGCGGCTGCTGGACTCCAGGTGGGAGCGCTTGCCGGTGGCGAGCACGCTGCTGCTCTCCGTCTGCTCGGGGAACGGGCGCTTGTAGGTCCGACCGTGTCCGTTCATCGCCCCTCGCTGCCACTTGCAGATGTCTCCGTTCAGGATGTCTTGAATGTGCTGCACTATGAGGTTTATGGCAACTGCAGAGAGGAACGGGAGATACAGGACACATAGACTTTCTCAGCTGAGCTGTCTAGAAAATATGAAGCATCCGGCCCTGTTCAAGTTTTAACAACAAGCCCTTAAATGAAGCTCTACCGGTGCTGTGCAGGGAGCTCAGGCCTCAACAGAAACCAGCGACTGCCCCGCCAGCTCTAACACTGGTGTCCTGCTCTGCATCGCCAGGCGCATCACATTTTTGCAGCCCCCCCATTTTGAGCAGCAGGTCGGGCTCCGAGCAGCTCCCTCCCCTCACCCCTCCAGCAGAACCCCTTCCTCCGACGCGCACACAGGCAGCGGCGTGCCACCCGCTCTCTCCCCAACCCCAAGAGAAATCAGGCGGAGAACCCAACTCTTACCCATGTTGTCAACTCCTCGGGGAATGATCACGTCTGCGTACTTCTTCGTCTGCAAAACAGGAACGGTGGTGGGGACCGTTAATGGGAAAGGTCGGCTTGACTCTAGGAACAAGCTACCAAACACCAGAAAGCTGGGGGTAAAGAGGGAGGGGTTTCTGTGCTCTGGGACTGCAAGTTAAAACTCTCTGTCGTAGTAACACCTAAATTAATTGAGAAGTCGCATTGGATTTAGGGTCAGGGCTTGTTCTTACTGCCCCTTTGCGTGGAATGACCGGGCAGAAGCAGCAGGTCCAGCGTGGAACACTTGGGCACCCTGAAGCGCACGCTGCCTTCAACGGGTCACCCGCTCTGAGGCTGAGGTCTGTTTGCAAAGAGCTGCTTCTAATCAGCATTTCACAAGCCACTGCTAAATCCCTGCCGAGAGCCGAGGTACCCAGTGTGCATGTGAAATTCCTTCCTGCCTCTGATGACATTTTATTGATTTTTACCACCAGAGAGCCCCTGGGGTTTTTTTTTTCCCCTCCCTTCTTATAAAAAGGCTGGCAAATTCAGCATTTCTAATGAGTACTTTTACAATCCCAGAATTGCTTTGATCTAGAGTGAGAGGCGCCTGAGCTAGCCTTTTCTATCTTATTTAATCCACATACAGGATTTTGTTCTCAAAGGGTTTTTACAAATTAATTGATTACGTGAGCACCTAAATTGGCCCCACATTATACGGCGTAGCAAGCAGATGCTGTAATGGTCTGCCCCAGGTTTTCGCCAGCAATCCCTGTGGAGAGAGGGTCTGTGGGAAACCAAGCTCTTCTTTCTTCCCTCTTAAGAATAAATGCAGAGTGGGAGTGTTTCAGTCAAAGGGACCTGCGCTAAAATAGTGAGAAAATGTGCCCAGTCTCTAGGGGTTTCCACGGCACTTCGCAAGCAGAAAGAACCAACCATTTAAGTCCCTTAAATAAGTAGCTTGGAATGGTTAAAGAGATGAGGCAGAGAGGGGAGCGTGGGACTTGTGAAATACAAATATCAAAAGCCACCAGTGCTGTATGTACGGTGCAGCTGATCCCCAGGCAGCCCTGCTCCTTCTCTCCCCCCGCCAAAAAAATAAACTGCAAATCAAATTAGTGAAACGTTTAGTACCGGTAAGCAGAACTCTTCAAAGGCAGGTTTGACGAAGGTGGTGTACTGGGTGAGGATCTGCTCGAGGTCCCTCCCGCGTTTCATATCTCGCAGAACTGGGACGGGGAGATAAAACCCGTGAGTTTTACCACATGGCGGAGGGCGGATAAGGAACACGAACAGGCTGACGCTGCCGGGGACGGCAGAGCGCTACCTCTGCGGGACAGCCGGACGTCGGAATCCGTGTCGACAAAGAGCCGGAGGTGGAACATGTCCCGAATGTCTTGATTGTAGAAAACCAGGATCCCCTCAAAGAGGACAACGTCTGCGGGATAGACCACGGTCGTCTCTGCCAGCCTGCCAGGAGAAAACACCCAGAGCGCGCTGCTAAACGGGTCAAGTGACAGGTCCCAGGCACAGCTGGGGACATCCACACGCACCCCGAGACTCCACACAAAACCAAAACCGACCTAGAATGGGTCACGAAGTCATACGTTGGTACCTCAACCGTCTTCCCCTCAACAATGTTTTTCAGGGTTGTATGCATCAAATCGTTATCAAAAGCATCTGCAAGAGGAAGGTTGAAAGAGGAAGATGCTCAGATGCTGCTGTATCAAATGTTCTGCTCAGATTTTCTAGACCAAGCAGAAAAATCTTCTGTCTAGTATTACATGAGGAAAAAAAAAAGGAACTTACGGCCCATTCTTTCCTACCAGCAGCAATCCAACACTCCCCACCCAAACTGTAATTGTGACACTTGGTTCCAGAGATAAGGAAGAGAGAATTTGCTGCTTATAAACAACTACAACACAATGAAATTAAGAACACAAACGTGCAGCTGGTAATTGTGCAATTTTACCAGACCACTTGGTAACTGTACAACTTTACGCAACTCTCAATCTGTTAACTGAGAGTAATTCAGAAAGTCTCAGACATCTTTAACGCTTTTTAAGAGTGTTATCCGCACTGGTGAACCCAGAGCAGGCACCAGACCTCAGCCAAGGGCAGATCCTTGTCCCGTTTGCAAACCACAGCACTGAGCAAGACACGTCAGGAGAGGATTTGGGGAGTGATGCAGTTTATTGGGGAGGTGAGGATGAGGAGACCGCACCGTGCGAGGCGGGATGCTCTCCACCTCCCCAACATCGCTCCGCAGATGGACCATTACCACCCGCAGCATCACGGCTNCAGAAGAGCCTGGCTCCATCCTCCTGACACTGCCCCTTTCCATATTGATCCCCATTAATGAGGTCACCCCTCAGTCTCCTCCAGCTCCAGAGCCCCAGCTCCCCCAGCCTTTCCTCACACGGCAGATGCTCCACTCCCTTCACCACCTTGCTTGCTCTGCGCTGACAGCAGCATTGGGACACAACACACGTTTTGGTGTGGGAAAGAGCGTTTGTGTTACCCAGCCCTCCGCATTTTCCACAGGCCCCTGCAGGCCGCCCCGCCGCCCGCTGCCCCTCGCTCGGGCCGGGGGCTCCGGGCCGGGGCTCCCGCGGCCGCCTCACCCGGGTGGTCGAAGTTGTACTGTCCCTTGAGCGCCTTGGCCTGCTGCTCGGCGCTCAGCACCCGGTAGAAGCTGTCCTGGCTCAGGATCTGCACCTTGCGCTGCCGCCGCTCCACCGCGTTCTGCCCCAGCAGCTCCATGATCTTCTCGCACACTGTGGACTGAGCGGGGAGGGCTCAGCCCGGGCCGGGGATCCCCCCCCGTCCCCGCGGCACCGAGCGGGGCCTTTCCCGGTGCCCGCCCCGCTCCCCGCGGGCTCCCCGGCTCCCCCCGGGCTCACCTTGCCGCTGGCGGTGCCGCCGCTCACTCCGATCAGGAAGGGCTTGGGGTGCGGCCGCTCGGGCTCCGCGCCGCCCGCGGACGCCATGACGGGCGGGGG
>VWYH01003732.1:3707225-3790250 GCA_013399365.1 Pampusana beccarii | reverse complement strand
AAGAAGTTTCTTCTCATATTTAAATGGAGCCTCCTGTGTTCCAGTTCGTACCCATTGCCCCTTGTGCTATCATTGGTTGTCACCGAGAAGAGCCTGGCTCCATCCTCCTGACACTCACCCTTTCCATATTGATCCCCATGAATGAGGTCACCCCTCAGTCTCCTCTTCTCCAAGCTCCAGAGCCCCAGCTCCCTCAGCCTTTCCTCACACGGGAGATGCTCCACTCCCTTCAGCATCTTCGTAGCTGCACTGGACTCTGCAGCAGTTCCCTGTCCTTCTGGAATATTCCAGATGTGGTCTCACCAGGGCAGAGTAGGGGGCAGGAGAACCTCTCTGACCTACTGACCCCACATGGCACTGCCCCATGTCCTGAGAACCTCATCTCCATCTGTTCAATCCCTCCAGGGATGGTGACTCCACCACTGCCCTGGGCAGCCTGTTCCAATGCCCCACAGCCCTTTATACCAATAAATTGTTCCCAAGATCCAACACTAACATACACATTTATACCTTGTCCAGGCACGGGTGCACTCACATAGTCATGTATGTAAACGTGTGTCCGTGCACACATAGAATCACAGAATAATTTTGGTTGGAAAAGACTTTAAGATCATTGAGTCCAACCATTAACCCGAAGGTGCCAAGTCCAGCTCTAAACGTGTCCCTGAGAACTTAATCTGTGCGTCTCGTGCACACGCAGGGCTGTGCATATGCCGATATATGTGTACGATGAAACATATGAACGTGCAACATATAAGAACAAAAAAAGCAGATATGTAAAAGATATATCCATACAGTGCACACGTGCACAATGTGTATAGCTGTGTATATATATGTGTGTACATACATCCACACTCACATTAAATACTAATAGATGTAGCTAAAAGATGTACATTTTAACATACATTTTTAATATAAATAGTTGTGGACAGAATATAAAGGCAGCACTTTCTACATGCAAACGTAACATTTTAAAAGAAAGACAAATCATACACTTATTCATGAAAAAAAAAAAAAGAAAACAGGTGTGACTCCATGTAACTGCAGGCCCCAGCTGTGCCCCGTTTCTGTACCAGCCCAGCGTACCCGTACGGGGTGCGCCCGAGCCCCCGGCCGGGCTGGGCTCAGCGCACACCGCTCTTTGCCGCCCCGGGGTCCCGCCGGGGTGACCCCCCCGCCCGGGGCGGCAGCGCCGGGAGCGGCCCCGCCCGCGCGGTTCGCTGGGCAAACAGCCGGTGGATCATTAACCNGGACGGGGCGCGGGGGGGTTGGGGTCCCTCAGACACTCGCCCGCCGCAGCCCCAAAACTGACCCGGGTTCCGGGGGGAGGTTTGGGGCCGGAGGGCCGGGGCTGTGCCCGTCCCGTCGAGGGGTGGGGGAGGCGGGGCAGCCCACGGCCTCCCTGTCCCCACAGGTGTCCCTGCGGGATGGAGGGTGACGCACCTGCCGGGCCCCGGGACCGAGGAGCAGAGCAGGGGGGTGGCAGTGGGGCGGCCGGGGCGCTGCCCAGCTCCGACCCCCACTTGGACCCCGCCACGGGCTGGGGGGACGGGCCCGTGGTGGCGGTTGCCAACGCAGCCTTCGAGGGGGACCCGCCGCCCTACTCGCCCCCCGACCCCAAGAGCGTTCACCTGCTCTACCCGCCGCTCCCGGCCGGATTCTCCCAGCAAACACCCATCGTCTACCAGCCAGGACCGGGACCAGGACCCTTCCCACCCCAGGGCATCCCACCGACCCCCCTGCCCTACCCCACCGTACGTATTCCCCACCCCAACAGGTTTCTGCCCCGCTCTACAGCGGGGTCACCCCTTATCCCCCCTCCCAGGCTTGTGTGGTCCCAGCGGTGCCTCAAGCAAGGCTTGAGCACCACAGCCTGGGGAGGGGGGATGTGGGGGGTCGTGCAGCTCTAACCCCCCCGTCGCAGTACGGTGGGCAGCCGAGCACGAGCCCCCCGCCCGCCGGCCACGGGCAGCGCCTGCCCAAGGACTACATGGTGGAGTCGGTGCTGGTGACCATCTTCTGCTGCCTGCTCACCGGGGTCGTCGCCCTTGTCTACTCCCATGAGGTAAGGACAGCACGGCCCTGATTTACACCAAACCTGCTTGGCACCTCAAATCTCCCATCCCGGTGCTGCGGGTCTGTTCTAACCCCTCCCCTTCTCCCCCGCGCCAGACCCGGGCTGCGATCGGCCGTGGGGACATGGCCCAGGCAAACGTGGCATCCAGAAAGACCCAGTCACTGGTCCTGTTCAGCCTGCTCTTCGGGCTGTTCGCCTCCATCAGCTGGGTCATCTATGTCCTGGTGGCCCTGTACCTGTGACGGGGCCCCGCGCCCCAGGGACACGGTGGGTGCCGGGGGCTCCTTGCAGCTCACCACAGCCTGGGGGGCACGGGCAGGTGGAGCGGCCACGGCCCCCATGTGGCATCACCATGGGTGACCACAAAGGATTATCAGACTGAGGGGCAGCGTCCGTCCTTCCTGGTGGGACGAGGAGCCGCCCCGGAGCTGCACGGATCTTCGCTCACCCGCTCCCAGCTCCGTGAATCACAGCGCGGGCAGGATGAACCCAGCCCCAGGTGACACTGGTGCCGTGTCCCACGAGGAGCTGTGCCAGAGCGGAGGCGCCGCGCGGGATCAGGCTCCTCTGAGGAGTGGTGAACCCTCTTACCACGGCTGTCACTTGGAGCTGCCAAATGGGACTCTGCGGAGGGAGCGTCTTGTAGAATTGGGGCTGCAGATGGAGCGAATGGCCAAGGCGTGACGGAGAGGCCAAGGCGCACGCTGCTCCGCCAGCGGCTGCTGCTCTGGGTGTGCGAGGAGCCCTCACCGCTAATTAACAATGTGAGAAGACACAAACCCATGTATTTAGCTTCTACGGTAACTCCGCACACAAAACCACACACACACGCTGTATCACCACCTTCTCGCTGCTTCCACATTGAAATAAAACACAGGTGTAGCCAAAGCTGCTGTTTTCTGTGCACACCAAGGACGTGCCCTGCACCAAAGCCCCCTCGTGGTTTTTGTCCACCACAAAATTCAGGGTAAGTTCTGCAATTGGTCAAATTGGTTTCCTCCAAAAGCAGGTGGGTGCTGAGGGTTCAGCCCCAGCAGGGCCCTGGGGAGACCCCGGGAAGGACACGGGGTCCGCGCAGCCCCCGCGCTCCGCCGGCCGGTGGGACGCGGCCCAGCCGCGGCGAGCGAGCGGGCGGCACGTGCTCGGTCGGTGTCTGGGCACCCTCCTCCTGCTGCCCATTATTTCCAGAGGAATTTTGAACCCCATCCAGGCCTGCAATAGCGCGGGAGCCGCAGGGGTTATTTATAGCCCCTGGCCGCCCGGCACGCGGCCGCTGCGTGGGCTGCGCTGCGGCCGGGCACACGCTGCTGCCAACGGGTGGTGTGGGGAGCGGAAACCCCCCGGCACGGGGACATCGGCGCCCGGAGGTGACGGGAGCAGAAATCCCCCCCCCACCAAGCGTAGGGTTTGTACTGGAGCAAGACTGGATCACTGAGAGGCAGGGAAGAGATTTGTAGGGGAAAAATAAAAGGGAAAAGGGCAGAGGAAAACCCCGAGGGGCACATGAGAAAACACGAGGCCACAC
The DNA here is from genome assembly GCA_013399365.1 of Pampusana beccarii. Taxonomy (NCBI): domain Eukaryota; kingdom Metazoa; phylum Chordata; class Aves; order Columbiformes; family Columbidae; genus Pampusana; species Pampusana beccarii. Next base: position 3,786,648 of record VWYH01003732.1, on the reverse strand, counting down.
CAGCGCCAGAAGTGGATTCGATTGTCACTTTAATCCACAGACTGCTGCATGCACTGTAAACAGGATCATCAGGCGGGTTTGTTATCGGTGTTTATTTGTCTTTAATATAAAAGTTACAGGTCTGAAATGTTTGCAGGAAGATGCCACCATCAGGACCGGGTTAGTGGTAAATGTATCATACAGCCGAAGAGCTGGGGACGCCTGGGAGCGGGTCAGGGCGCTGCTGAGCGGGGACATCGCTTCTCCCGCCCCCTGCCCAGCACAGAGGGGGCTCGAGACCCTCCCTCCCTCCCCCCGAAAGAGAAGTGATGGTGTCGGCTGCCGCCTGCAAAACCCACAGCTGGTCTTGCAAACGGCTGCTCCTCCGGGCTCCTGCTCCCCAAGGATGCTGCTCCTGGAGAGCGGGGTCTCCGGTCAGCAAACCTGAAGCTGCTCTGGGCGAGAAGACCCTTCTTTAGGGTCCCTCCAGCCCTGGTGCGAGGTGGGGACACGAGCCAGGAGCCGTGGTTGGGACACCCGGCTTGGCTGGGACAGCCGCAAAGGGGAGAAGGTGGGAGGAAAGCTGGGGTAGAAAAGCTCGGCCCCACGGTGCTGGACAAGGTGCTGCGGCCACGCTGACCCCCCCGTCCCCACACCACGGGCTGAGCCTCCGGGCTTTGGGGGGCTGGCAGAGGGCTGGGGCCGAGGGGCACCCCCCGGCCCTCCCATGGCATTGAGCCCCAGCCACGGACGCTGCACCCCCTGGGAAACGGAGCCGTGGGCCATGGGGTCGGAGCTGCCACCACACAACACCCCTGGAAACGGCCCCGGCACAGCTCAGAGTTCCAGGGAGCTGCCGGCAGCCGGCCGGGGAGCCTGTGCCAGACACGGAGTGTATTTTGCCTTTTCACAGCCCCGTCGTGTCAGGGTTTTTTAAAAAATGGTATTTACAAAGGAAAACACAAGCATTACCTCCCGCATGCAAGGCTGGGAAGCCTTTGGGGATTGCAAAGTCTCGGCCGGACACGACACACGGCTCCAATGCCCTTAGTGCCGTAAACACAAAGCGGTTTTGAAGCGCTCTTGCTCAGACGCGTGTTTCAGCGCAGGTAGATCCCTGCTCTCGGGCTGTTGGACCCCACACTCTCCTCCCCCAGAAATTGCCCTCGTATGCAGGGGGGGGTCTCTTTGCACTTCACTATTTGGCTGCTGCACGAGTTCTGTGCCTAAATAGTCAGGAAAATAATCGACGTGGGCACAGGTCCTGCAGGGAGCCGGCTGAGACTTTGCAACCTGTTTGCAGAAGAAAGTACTTGCGGCTCTGATCCACCCAGAATAAACAGAGAGGCTTTAGCAAACACAGAACTGCGGTGAGAAATGAGTTAAGGATGCTCTGCGGAACACTCCGGCTCTATTCCTTGTGAACCGCTGCCCTAAAACCACAGGATTTTGCTAGACAGAACTCTAAAAACCTGTGCCCACACGACACGGTGCTGAGAAAGGCATCGCAAAGCTGCGAAAACCTGCAGCGTCCGCCCAAAGCAACGATCCAGACTGTAAACCACGGGGTGGGGACAGAGAGGAGCTGACGTGGCCTGGCTGGGGACACCACCACGGGTGGGACACAGAGAGGGGACAGAGGGGTGAGTAAGGCACACCGAACAGATCGGGGTTAACACTGCGTGTGTGGGAAACGAGACCCCCCCCTTGCTGGGCTGCCCCTGCCCCGCTGGCTCCAGCACGGTGGGACTGGGGAGGGCTGGGGACAAGGACAAGGACCTGCTGGGGACAGGGACCTGCTGGGGCTCCTGCCAAGGCGCGGATCACAAGGACAGCACCAAGGGTCAGCCAGACCCCCTGAAAAAAACCACATTTGGCAACAAGTGAGAGGGGAAAGGGGCGGGCGGAGGGGACGGCTCGGCCGGGCACGGGGCTCCTTCCCGCTTCCCAACCCCAGGAATGGACCCGCCGGCTCCTCCCGCGCCGCAGCCGCCCGAGCCTCCTTCCTTCCAGCACTTGGAACAACATTGTCACTGGTGGTGAATTTTATACATACTGTTTTGCACTTTTTTTTTTTTCCTATAAATCCATCGGTATTCAGACATGCATCAAAAAAATCCCCAACGGATTCTAAATACTAGTATTTACAGTCTCATATACTACAGCATTTACTGTGCAAAAGCTAGTACCATCACTAAAAGATACGGGTTCACAGGACGAGTGAACCGCAGTACCTCGGGTAGTCCGTGTTTCCAGGGTTCGGAGGGATTTACCGTTGCTTAAATAACGAGATCTGAGAGGAGGAGGGGGACACGATGACTGAAGACGGCGGGTCCCTGCCCACATTTTCAGTGTCTCTTCCGTATCTACGACCGGTGCCTTCCTCCCGCGAAGAAGGCGCCGGAGATCTGGGGTAACGCGAAGACCCCTGTAAACACAAGCAGCTCTGCGAAAGCAGAGCTCCTCTTCCATCCTCATCTCCTGGGGACGAACGCGTTTCGAGGTGGCATTGCAGGGGAGACTCATACCCTCGACTTCCACGGCTGCTCAACACCGCTCCGGGGACGAGTTTGTGGGTGCTCGGCTCTCGCTGACCCTCCTTGGTGGATGAAAACAAAAACCCGGGGTATTCCGGGATGCAATCAGCCAGCAAACCACTCGCATGGCGCCCTCCTTCCACCAAGCTCTCTCCCCGGGTTTAAAGCTGATTCACGGCACAGAGGGACGGGAGGAGGAGGAGGGTGAGCGCAGCGGCTGATCCCTGCCCTCGGCGGCTGACGTGCGCTCACCTCTCGCCCGCTGCGAGAGCCCGACGATGCTGGCCCCCCCGGGGACGGCTGCCAGCTGGGAGGGAGGGTGCGTCATCCAGTAACAGGTACAAACACTCAACTCCAGTCTCATAGCTGCCCTCGGTGCGTCTGCGGAGCAATTCTCCTCGCTCGCACGCCCCCTCCTCCTAGGTTTTCTCTTCTCGGTCTGTTTTCCGCCTTGTGATGTTCCGAGGTTTGATTTTGAGGGACAGTTCCCACAAGGCCTCCTCGGCCAGGTGGTCGCTGAAATCGTTGAAGAACGACACGATGTCGTCGTTTCTTTTGATGTCGTAATGTCTGGAAAAGCACAGAGGAGGGCGGTGGTTAAACAAGGGGACATCTGGGGACCTCTCCCAGCTCCGAGCCACCCGTGTCCTGCTCTAGGGGACACCCAGCGCTGTGGGGTCTGTGCTACCTGAGCCCAATACTTGTGACTGCGGCGTGACAGCAAAAAGGGGAAAAAACCATCATGCCCACCACTGCACTGAGGAAAAAAAATACCCTAACACAGTGAAATCAGCAGTTAGATCTGCTGCCTCTGCTGCAAGACAGCATTGAAAAAAGCCGTCCATGACCTAGGGAATATAGGAAGAGCAACAAAACCTGGAGACAAAACAGTTGTCTGAGAGAGTAGTGGGAAAACTTTACTGCACTGGATCTCAAAAATAATGTAAAAAAAAAACGGCCCTCACAACTTGTAGTCATGTCTAACCTAGAGAGGGAAGGGCTGTGTCCAGAGCCCTGTTGGAACCAGGTCTCCTTCCGTCTCCATCACGATGTTTTACTTCAGAATCCCCCTCTCAGGGGGGCTCCTGTGCCCCAACCACGACCCCCCCGCGCCCACCCGCACCGTGGTGGTTCTGAGCCCCCGCTGCTGCACTTACACTTGCTGGAAGCACCTCATGCTGTCCAGGATGTTAAACTGCTGCCAGCGCTTGGAAAAGTTCACTTTGTTGTCAATGTAATCGGGGTTTCCCAGATGAACAAAGGTCAGGTCCTGTAGAATCAGGCCTCTGCAAGAGAGAACGGGGCGGCAGGGCAGGGAGGGACAAACAAGCAGGGAGGTTGGTCACACCGGGCAGGACGGCCAGCCAGGAGGAATCAGCCTCCCGCTGCTGCCACCAACAGCACAGAGTCACAGAACGGTTTGGGTCGAAGGGACCTTCCAAGCCCTTCCAGTGCCACCCCTGCTATGAGCAGGGACATCTCCACCAGCTCAGGTTGCCCAGAGCCCCGTCCAGCTCCAGAGAGGGCACATGACTTGATGCGCCACTTTGACGTCTTATTCCGGACATTGGGCAAAAAGCAAGCGCTGAGCGGAGCACAAGCTGCTGAGAAATCCTTGAAGGAGCTATTTGAGCACGCAGAAATAACGGCAGGGGAAAAAGCAAGTCCCAACTCACAGGTAAGGTATGCAGGGGGGCTCCACATCAGCCAGAGCTGCTCGGTAGGCGCGGAAGGACGAGGAGCTGTCGATCAGCGTGCAGTACTCGGCCAGGCCCTGCCGGAACACAAGGCGCACGGTGACTCCGCTGCTGCGAAGCCCTTTTCTCTGTCACCTCTCCCCAGAAAGCCAGGGAGTTAACGCTACCCTGCAAACACCTCCAACTGATTTACTCAGCCTGAGTGAGTATACACTGAGCCCTCCGTTTGCAGGGAGGAGGAAGCAAAGGATGATGATGAGGAGGAGGCTGTTCTCCCCCATCACCGCGCCGGCACTCCTGCAGAATGCCCAGCTGTGCTGCAGGATTGCACCTGTGGCGAGCAGCTCTCCCCATCCCTCTGTCCTGGGACGTTGCTGAGCTGTTAACCCCCCCGACTGTTTCACCCCGTTATCTTTTCCCCCGCAGACAACAGCCCTGGCTGCTCCTCACCTCCGAGGTTTGTTTCTGCCACTCCAGCCTTCGGATGGGCGCAGAATCCAGTGCAGAAAGAATGGCCAGATAGGAATTAAAATTATTCAGCTTTCGTAAGTGCTGTGAACAGGGAGAATATTCCAGTTACTCGAGAGATCTGTAAAGCTTTCTGGCATCAAATAGCTCTGCCAACCAGAAGGTCCCACTCTCCTGCTCCTTTAAGAAGCAGCGTGTGTGACTCACAGCAAGAACCAAGCTGGTACCTTCATAATCTTTATAAATTTAAGGAGAAGCCTCTCTCTGTCTTGCGCTTTCTCTTGTAGCATAATTATTGAACGGACCCTGGAAGAAAAGGCAGAAAAAAAAAGATAAACCCACTTAAGCAGATCTCAGATTTCTTCTTGTTTCATTTAATAAACAGGTAACTGATAAGGATGGGCCCACAATACTAAACAGTTCATGATACCTCCAACTGAAATGGAGCACTCTAATTCACAACAAAGACAGAAAACATTCAAGGACGACCACATAACCCTTCACAGAGCACATTTATTTGCAGGGGGAATGTTTCTTTGAAGGGCTCAATGGTACTGACAATAATTCCTATAGGTTACAGTGCCCCCCACAAGCCTCCCAATTTTCTTTCTCCTGTGCTCTGGGGTCTTCAGTGAGTGCCCTGCATCTACTTCCTGACCAAGAATATAGTTTACCCCACTTGTAACAAGGGAACCCAACTCTGCAAGGAACATTTTGAATATCTGTAAGGCACTGAGGTTTAAGCACGGTTCAGTGCCACAGCTGTTCTAAGCTCCTTACCAGTAGGACATATTATTAAAGTGCTCTGTGAACTGTGTCAGGTTGGGGCTCTTCTCCTCATTCTGCTCCTTTGCCCAAAGCAAAACTTCTGGGATCTGCCAAGGAAGAATAAGAGAGGGGTGGGAGAATACCACATATTAAAATGGGATTTACGCCACCAGATTCCCAGCCTGTGTTCACAGCCACTTGCTGACCCGAGTTCAGCATCTCCTGCCACACAAGGGCCGTGCTGGAGAGCGGGCAGGGAATGCCAGAGGTTGCCCCTACTCCATCCTCATCGCCGTACCTCAATTTTATAGAAGAGTTCAGCATCCAGGAGGGTCAGCTGCTCGGCTATTTCGTGGCTGTGGAAATCATGCAAGGTCCCTGGTCTGCAGGAAAAAAATGAAGTATAAAGGCTCAGAAAATGTAACCTTGTTTTCTTTCAATTCTTATATTTTGGACTGAGAAAACTCGTGTCCACAAGAAAGGGATGCCCTGCCTCTCACAGGACCAAAGTACCGTTACATGCATCTTTCCTCACCTGGCTGCCACCCCGCGGGCTGCAAGAGGTTTGATGGAGTTGGCGTAGCTCAGCATTTTCTTCTGATCCACTTTATCAAGGATATTCTTGCGTAACACTCTGGCGAGGCTGAGCTCCCCGTTGCAGACCAGTCGGTAGACCAGGTCCATCAGCAGCTTGAGAATTTCCTCTGTCAGCTCCACTAAGCTGAGAGAAAAATGGAAAACCCAGAGAAGGCATCAGAGCTGTGACTCTGAGCTACAGAGTTTGTATCTGTACCCATCCTGAAACGAAAAAGGCAACTCACCACAGCTCATCCACCACCCTCACCAGCACAAAGAAGGTGTTCTTGCTGACTCGCTTCTTAAATGTGTCTGGGAAGTGGCAAAACTTCTCATATGTTGGTTGCAAGTTAAAGAATCAACTTAAGTGTTGTCAGACGAGCGTTAGTACAACCAGCAGCTGCCTTGAGCAACATTAGAATAGTTTAATATTCTGTCTTGGCTGAAACTGGTGTTCAATTTCCAGAAGATAAGGAACACCGATATGGCTCTAATTAACATGGGATTAACCTGCCACCAGCTGCAGGTAGCAGGGGTGTGAGGAGGCACTTACACCTCGCAGAATTGACACTGGAAGAGCAGGTGTACCCTGAAACTGTTCTCTCGAAGGTGGAATTTAATGAGCAGCACTCCTCTGCTGTGATCTCCCTGCTGGTCTGAGACATCTGGTCTCATGACAGATCTCAGATGTCACCTCTGCCTTCCCCACTGCCCAATTTGCTGCAAGCAGAATGGTGGCAGGGGACACAGCACAGGTTGGAAAAGCTGCTGCCAGGTGGACAAAGGGAAAGAGAAAAAGGTTATCGGTTAGTCAAGTATTGACACGCAGCAATGCCCCAGCCGGTATTTTCACTGACAACCGCTCTCCAGCGAGATTTGTGTGTCCTTGGACGCCGATGCCAGCGGGAGCGTGGGGAGCTGGCTCTGCTGCAGGTGGCAGTGACGAGCTGTGACAAGGGACAGGGTGACGTCAGGCTCCCTTTGATGTGCACAGACAGGACCAGAGCCCGTGAGGTCTTTGCACTGTCTGAACCGCTCTGCCCGGCTCAGCTGCGGGCGAGGGGAGCAGGGGGACAGAGCCCAGGGCATGGAGCTGCGGGCAGGGAGCCCAGCGAGGAATCTGCTCCACACGCTGCCAGAACCGGCCCCGCTCGCCCTGGCGCGCAGGGGCCAGCGCCTCCTTAACAGCCACCAGCTTGGGGCAGAACCAGAGGCTACGAGGACGTTCTCTTCTGCGCTACATTTCTTGTAGTAAGAGGGAGAACAGGTCTTGACCATTCAGTCATCTCTAGTATTAAACTGCATCTGCCCACGCAGGCAACCCCCACAGCTCCTCCCGAGGCGTGATTCCTGTTCTTGTAGATGTCCTGAACAAATGGCCAGTTCCCCAGTGATGTACAGAGGATGTGAACTGCTCTTCTCCCCCGCCAGGGCCCTCAGGAAACAACTCTCCGGTCCAGCACTCTGCCAGGACCTGCCCCACAGCATCTCCCATGTGCAGGAGGTGAGGGACGTCCTGCTCGGGACACGTCCAGGACAAGCACATCACCCTCCGCGCTGGCAGCGGCTTTTGGCCAGACAGCTTGCCACCAGCTCCCTCCGCGACGACCGCTCGGCTCCGATGCCGCTCACGCAAAAGGATATCTGTACTGCAGCTTCTTGATGAGCTCTTCAGGGGTAATAAATGTCCTGTACGTAGTCAGAAAGGCTTCACAGTACAGCACCAGATCTACAGAGAAAGACAAGAAAGCCTCAGTTTCAGCAAAAGAAGCTTCTTGTGAAGCTGAATCCAGTCTCACATGAAGAGGACACGGACACATTTTGACACAAACAGGCTTTGCAGAAATGCTGTGCTGGTGTTTCTTACCAGCAGATGGACCCTACGGCACAAGAGCAACTGTGAAACTGCCCTGTCCCCACCGGGCTGGCTCCCATTTGCAGCACCCAGGCTTGCTGCTTCTTGGCTTCCGTGACCACCAAAGGGGCCAGTGAAAACCACCTGCTTGTGGGACAGGAACTTTTAATAATGGGTCAAGGAAAAATGTAGTTTAGACCTTGGGGATACTTTAAAAAGATCTGATGGTGAGAGGTGGGTGCCTGTTCGCTGCCTGTACCACTTAGGCAGCACAGAGCCCTGTAGACAGACACGGTCACTCTTCCTCCTGGTCAGGAACACATGTGCTTTGACACGGTGATACGGTGCTGCAGATCCCCTGCCCTTGCTGCGCTCCAGCAAGTCTGCCCCAGGACAGTGTAAATGCAAGATTATTTTTGGCCAGAAGGAGAGTAAATTGCACTACAAAACCTGATGCTACCGTGACCCTGCCACTGCACAGATGCTGACGCAGTGCACGCAGTCAACTTCATCAACCTGCAGCACGTGCAGTGCCCAGCACACTGCACCCGTGCACTGCAACCGCTGCCACAGCATCGGCAGCGCAGAGAAGGAGAAAAAGCTTCTGCCGTGCCTGCCCAGGCTCGGCTGTACATGTAAAACTTGTTTCAGCCAGGACAGGGCTCACCCCACACCCGTGTACCATCCATCCCTCGCACGCGGAGGTGGGGAAGAGCAGCACCGGGTACGAGCTGTGCCTCTACCTGCCGCGTTTCTCTTGGCAGGAGCCTGATGGAGACGCCGCGTCCTCCTGCTCTGAAATGAGGGAGCGCTGCTGCCTTTTGGTTAAAGACAATGAGACACAAGCCCTAAAGTCCGAGGGTGGGTGGTCATGTCAGGGGTGAGTCCCGGGCCTCGTCCAGCCGTAACCCTGCGCTCACAGCCAGCGTGTGACTGGGAGCACTTAACCGACCATGGATTTTATTCCTAAAGACAAGTCTCCCTTTATCTTTTATTCCATTTAGCTCTTTTAGAAAACTCAAATGGACAAGAAGCATCATGCAACAGGGCGTGGAGTTACATTTATTCTGGGTTCCCATCTGCCCAAAAGGCAACGTGAGGTAATACAGCTGGTCTGCTCTGGCACTCCAAGCTGCCAAGAAATTCATCTTTAAAGGAAAGCCTCTTAACTATACCCCTCTGTGCCGTTTGGCTGATTGATTTACAAGCCTTGAATTCTTCTCATTGTAGGCTTAATTCATTAACCCTCTCAGTCACCCAAACACTGGGTTAGCATAGCACAAATTCCTCTGTGCTCCATTCAGCTCAGTGCTTGGCAGAGCCGGGGAGGCTTAAGCTCTGGGACTATTCTGAGACTCACACTGTGCACAGCTCGCTCTGCCCGGCCGCTCTGCTGTGCATTTAAAACCCTGCTGTGTTTTTCCCTAGTCTGGAGAGGTTCTGCACGGCTTTCACTGCTCGCAGCACCCCCAGAGCTCCCCGTTCACCAACTGGCAGTCTAACACACATCCCGGTATCACGGAGAAGTCTTGCAACAGGAACAGTAAGGAAGTTCTTCCAATGTGATGCTTGTTCTGGAGAACAGCAGGTGCAAATCAGAGCTTCGCTATTCCAGTTTCAGCATCTTTATAAAGGGTATTTCCACCGCCTCATTTAGACCATTTTAAAAAAATATACATATCTAGCTTTGGCACAATCGGTTGCCTCCTCCTCTCTAGTATATTCCTAACTTTGGTCCTTGCTGCCTGATTTGATGCCCGATGTAAACAGGGAAACGTAACTGTCAGGGGAAGGATTTTCTTGCGAGCTGAATGGCGCTGTAAGTAATTGCAAACACCTTATGCTACAGTAACAACCGTGCCATTTCAAAATGCCCACAAAAGATATTTCCCCTTTGACTATCAAACCTCTAAAATATGAGCGCTGAGTGGTTCAGCGGGCTAGTGCATTTTCCCTTGCATCCCAGGAGATAAGGAGATCAATTCTGGTTAAGGCCATCAGCACGAATGTGTTTGGCAGGTTCAAAATCACTCTCTGGAAACACTGCAAAGACTATTTTTGCCGCCGTTCTGGCAAAGGAGCTGCTTCATGTAGTGGTGACTGGGCTTGGAGAGATAAAGTGGGGTTTCAACAAGTCTATCACTAAGGGTCGCAACCCTGCTTCTTCTCCCCTACATCTCCTTTCTTGTGCTGTGGATTGCCTCTCTGAACCAGTCTAGGTTCCGGCACACAAGGGGTACAGAGCGGCTCTAGGAAGTGACACAGTAAGTGGAAAATATGGAGTGTCAGCAGACCAGCACCCGAACAGCTTTCCCAATGCCCACGGGTACTGTGTTAGACCCAAACCAACGTCCCTCCTCTCCCACTTTGATGCAACAGTCACTCCAACAACTCCTACATCACCACTGCCCCGAAGTTCCAAGGAGCACCTCCGAGAACAGAACCAGGACTCGCAGTGGCCTCCTGTGGCTCACGGAGACACCAGCTCCACCGCACCCCTTGCCTTCCAGATCGGGACAAGGGCTGTGAGGAGTTAACACCATCCCTGCTGCTAAATGGAACGACCAGGCGCTTATCCAGCTTATCTCCGTTCCACCAAAGACAAGCACAATCCCCCCCCAACCTGGAGGATCATGATTCGGTCCTCTCCACCCTGGCCTAGCTGTCTGCAGTGACATGGTGACCGAACGCGCTAGAGATGCAGAAGACAAGCAGCGAAGGGCCCCACTGGGCTGTGCTCCTCAGCTCTGGTTTGGGAAACCCACTGTACCTTTCCTGTCGGTCTCTGTTGCATGCACCAACAAAATATCTCCGGATCCGCCACGAACGTCTGGCCCATCATCTCCCTGCAATGAGAACACAGACGTTAAGCGTGGCCCAAGCTCCCTGTGACCTGGTTTATCATCTCTGGGATTCAAACTCAGCAAGGACTGGCAGAGTACGCCACGTTCCTGGCACAAGCTGGGAAACGGTCTTCGGTGCTGGGCTGATCCTGGAATCTGAATAAAGCATTTGGTGTCCCAGATGAGGATCTGGGCTGATCCTCACTCAAGGTCTCTGACTCCTTAAGGCCAGGCTGTGAAGCTCAGTGAAAGCTGAGCCTTTTGCTCACAGAAGAATGAGCAGAAATGTCCCAGACTCCCAAACTCTCCCGTTGATAAAGCAACAACACTGTGTGAAGTGTCTCCAAGTGTGGGATCACGTACCACAGCGCCTGTGTGCTGAGAGGTCACGCGCTCAACTTGCACCTCCCCAAAACATCAAAATCCAGTGAGTTAATTCCCTAATCTGGAACTATTTGGCCGGAGGACACCTGAAGCGATCCAATAACCAGGAGCAGAAAAAAGCCCTGCTAACGGTTTGACCCCTGCCCTACCACTCGCTAAAAACACCTTTCTTCTCACTACTGCAATTCACAGCTCAAAATATGCAAAACCGATCCACCACTCAGCCAGCGGTTCCCACTCTGCAGGAAACAGCCCACACTGGCAGTTCTACACCGTTTCAAACACGTAGAGCATAAAGAAAATTTAAAAAAAAAAAAAGAAAGTGGGGGTTGACACAGATATGCTAGTCCCAAATGTTCAGAAACCACTGATTTTTAATTGTTTTTCAAAGGAAGTATTCCTGCAGAGGAGACCGGAGTCATGTCTGGCTTCCCTTAGCAATGTCTTTGTCACTTCAATATGCAAAACACTGAAAAATCCATGGATTACAGATTACAGCCATGCAGCAGCTATGTCTGAGACGTGAATTTTTCAGGTGACCCTCTGGCAAGACTCAGGAAATGCTACTTAATAAATGAGTAACAGCTTCTTACTCTCTCCTGCACATCTCGGCTGACCGAAGAGCACTTGGAAAGTGCCAGTAAATGATACATTCTCTCTGTTTTTCAGACCAACCCCCTGACAGTCTGAAAGCTTCAAAAGCCTGAATATGCCCTCAAGCTGCATGTCAGAGACAGCTGGGTTCAAGAGTACAGTGAGCAAAGCTCACTCACGGAAATAAAGCCACTTCTCAAATACAGAAGCTCTTACTTTGGTTGCTCTTCCACACCAGTAATATAATGTCCTGCCTGGGAAATCAGCTAAACATGCCTTCAGATTGAAACCAGCACCTGGATTTGCTGTGCTCGGGCTCTCAGGTGTTTAATTTCGGACTGCAGCAGGCTGAAGAGGAGGGAAGGGGCAGACTGGGAAAATTGCACCAGATGCGCTGGTTTTTAGAGAGACATCTCACGTTTTGTTAAACCCTCACTCAGGGCTGATGCTCCCCGCCCGTACCAGCATCTCACACTTCCACAACAGCCGGCACACATAAAGCTGCATCCCACTTCTGCCGCAACCTAGTTTTTCCTGTCAAATAAAAGCTGACGCCTTGCTTGTGCACACAGAGAGTCAAATTTCCACACAGTATAAACCAAAGAGTCTCAAAGCAAACTCTGCATGCACCTACCTCTTGCTTCAGCGTTAACCTTGCCATAATTTCACTGTGGTCGATAAGGGACAGCTCATCTACCTCTTCCTCCAACTGCGACGATTCCAAAGCATCTGGTGACTGCTGCTGCCTGTAAAATAAGAGGCGAATAACCATCGGTGTCATCGTCCACCCAGGGGAAGAGATGCTGGGTCCACCTGAGCTCTCAGGGTACAAACCTTCCTTAAATGACAGTAAATACACAGACAGTCTGGAGGAAAACCTTTTGCAAACAAGCCCAAATGTCTGGCTCTAATTCTGTTGCTTTGTGCATCTCTTGAAAAAATATAAAAATGAACTTTTAGGACCTGAACACTCGTCTGTCTGCACTTCTGGCAGACAGGGTTTTACTATGCCCTGCCTGAGTACACACTTTCTTGTCTCTTTAATCCACCACATTTTTAGAGCACACAAATCTAAGCCCTTCCTCAAAAGCAGAGACACTGAGCACACTCTATACATATATATATATCTTAGCTCACGACCCACTGTGCTGCTGCAAGGGAGACAACAGGCTCTCTTTTGACAAGAAGACAGAGCAGAAAGCTCTGACCACTTTTTTTGGGTGTACATCCACAACTCCAGTGTTCCTGCCCCCAAAGGCTGGAACTCTTGTGCCTAGCCACATGCTCTCTGTGCCTGTAATCTGGAAGAAAAAAAAAAAAACCACAACAAAACCAACCAACTAAACAAAAAAGAAGCCCGTTCTTTATAGCTTTCCCCAGGCACAGGCCAAAATCCCGTGCAGCAGTCAGTACTTCGGGCAGATACCGAGCTTTGCAGAGCACTCTGCATTGGCTCCTGCACTGCAGGGATTAAAACTCTCACACCAACTGCAGGGAAATGGGGGAGGGAAGTTGACTGTCACACACAAAACAATGCTGTTCGTGATTTTTGCTTTAGAAATGCAATTGAAGAGCAATCTCAAGCAGCAGGGAAGCCCTCATTCCACTCCTCCTGCAGCCCATCTGTTACAGCCTGCACCTCTTCATTTACATAGCCAAATGATAGCTAAGAGCATTAGGAGGGATATAAAGCCTCCTGCTTCAGGGCCTCAGCCAGCTCCTAACTAGCAGGGTTAGGAAGAAATTCCCCTCTGGAAGATCCAGCAGTGACACAGGCTTTTTTTGCACCGTTCCCTGGAATCAGGAGGGAGCAGCCAGTGTCAGCACAGCACTGCCAAGCAGATGGACTCAGGACGGCCAACACCGGCTGCGTAAACCCCTGCAAGCTCATTAAGTACCGACATCTCGCCAGGATCCTCCTGGCTCAGCAGGATCCCACCACTCGGCAGTTGTGCAAAATAAAGGGGATGTTGGTGAGACTCTGCCCGTCCAGGCCGGGGAGCAGGAGGGCGCCGGGCTCACCTTTCAGCACCGTCCTGGCCTTCCTTCCCCACCGCGCTGCTGCTCGAAGCGGAGTCTCTGGAGTGGCCGTCTTTGACAGAGGGAGATTCCTGCAAAGAGAGGGAAGTTTTTCATCATTTCACGGGGCCCCACGCCACAGCTAGCCTTGCATTTACAGTCTGACTGCCGCTAAAGGGCCCTTTACTGTAAGTTCCTACAGAGCGGTTAAAGATTGATGCAAGTTAATGCCAAATGCCGGGAAAACACAGAAGTTAATTAGACAGGAAATTTGGGACCATCTCTGGAGACTAGTGTAATTAGTACTGTTTGCTTTTAACATTGTGAAATGATGCTCAAAGTTACAACACAAATCAGCTGTTGTCTTGGATTTTAACCCTCTCATGACTTTTTTTGTTTTCCTCCAGCTCGTACTGTTGATATACACTCGTCTTCAATCAAAACGGGCAGAGCCAGCTCTAAGCTCTCCAGTTTCAGCTCCTCTCCTGGTCACAGCCTCTGGAAGACCAGCCTGTCTTTGTGGGGTGGATGCAAACTGCCCTTCCTACCTCCCTCCTCTCCCACCAGAACAGGTTGCGCAATGGTGCAACGTCTCCACTTCAGAATTCACGGCTGTGGAAATGAGGTGAATGCAAAAAATGCAGAATCATCTGAACCTGCGTCATGGAACAGCAGGTAGAGAGCTCAAAGCTAAGATACAGCATTTCAAATGAGCCATTTATTAAGGAGAAAAATATCCATGAATGGCAAACGGGAATATTAATCTAACAGTGTTGGAGTTCAGAATTATTTAATATCATGCAGACTGAAAATTGGAAATTCAGCCTACTGAACAGACTGGATTGAAACCACCTACACGCTACCCATTTGGCCTGGAAAACACACAGGTGAATTTAGATTTCATGGTGCCTGCGGAATTTTTCCAGACTATATCTGTAAAGCCCTTGGCTTCAAAGTTGAGAACCAGCTCGCAGCTGCCCAGAAGGACGGACCTGCCTAGATGTGTCTCTCGAAGGGAAGTGATGGGAGTGCTATCTCTTGGCGTATTTAACGCCAGCACGGATAAAGGTCTCGGACACATCCTGTAGGAGATGTGCCTTCCAAGATGACGGCAGGCAAAAAGATCGCCACAGACCTCTGCACGGTTTCCTATGACCCAACAGGAAGACGGTACCTCCCTGCAATGGAAAACGCCCTGTCTCCTCTAGGAAATATCAAAGATACGATGCTTGAGGAAAGGAAGAAACAGCGTGCGATTACAATGCTAAATAAATCACTTACTTTGTATCCAAACGATGAAGGGAAAAAAAAAATAATTTAGAGCGCAAGGCTTTCAGTATTAAAATAGGGAAGCCAAAGCAGTGACAAGAATAGACGCGGTGCTGGTCAGGGTGCAGCTTCCTGGAGGGGAACCTCACGCAAGCAGCGCCAAACAGACAGCGAAGCAGAAGCCGTCCCTGCCTCCCGCCGGGGCTCGGGGCGGCCCCGAGAGCACCCCCGCTCGCCCCGTGGGCCGGGAGCCAGCCAAGCCTGCAGCCGCGGGCGGGCAAGCAGCGGGACCAGCGGCAAGGGGGCCGGGGCAGCGGGGGGGACGCGGAGCTCGGGGTGTGCGGAAGGGGCCGGTGCGGAGCGCGCAGCCCCGGAGTGAGCTCAGCATGCACCAGGCAGCCCCGTCCCGGCGTGCGGCCCTCGCCGGGTTACTTACTCCTTCAGAGCCAGGGAGTTCCCCGTTGCTCTGGCCAGAGGAATACAGATTGACGTATTCACCCTCACCAGCCTCCTCACTGGCGTTTTCACTCTGGGGGAGACAGGATGAAAGGAAATATGTGATGGTGCCCCTCGCCAGCGCTTAATGTTAGTGAATGTGCCTGGGAGGCTACTGTCTCGGCTACAGTGCCTCGGCGGCTACTGTCGCCTAACTGGGAGCCCTTTGGCTCAGCAGCCAGCACCGGCCACTGAGGCTGTACCTTCCCAGGTGTAATTATTTTCTGGTGCTTCAGGACCATTCCAAAGGCCGCGAGCTGCAGCGGGACAGCAGCAGGCGCTGCTTTGCAAGAGCTGCCATGGACTCTACGCTGCAAAGGTGCCATATGCATGTGCAGATTTTGAGGCGATGGAAGCTGAGAATTCAGAGCTGGGCACACAAGTGCCTGTCCTACCCGCGCTGTGGTCCTGCCGCTAAGTGCAGATCAGCCCTGCAGCCCAGAGGGTGTCAAATATACCTCCCGAACTATGCTACAAGCACCGACCAGAGCCACCATGCCAGGCTGAACCAAACTCGAGGGCTTCTGGGCCGTAACAAGGACTCAATGCAAGGAAGATGCCACAGCAAGGTCAGTCCAAAGCACAAAAATCTGGTCATTTACTCCGCAATCTGCATCCCTCTTTCAAACTTTGTGAAGAAGCAGCACTACCATGCACTGTGCTGACAGCTCTAATGCCATCCACTCGAGGCTTTGCAGCAAACATAGGAGGAACTGCCCTGTAAGCGAGGCGTTTAGAAAAGCAGCTGTAACGCAGGAACCTGCCCAGCGATCTGCAAAACTGACCTGGGACCTTAAACCAGTAGTTCCATACCAGCGTTGGGAACAGCGTCAGCCTAACTTTGCCAACACGCAATGCTTTGCACAGACGTGCACGGCCAGCAAGAGAAAAGCCAGGGCTGCTGGAGAAGTGGGATGAGCAGGAGCCTGGAGAGAGCAACGGGTTTACACAGAGACAGAGCTGGACTGAACCCACCGCTTAGGAGCCTTCTTTACCTTCCTCAGCTTTGTATTACAATTGCAGGAAGCTACAGCAACTTCTCCTCTCCCCTTCACCAGCATTTGACATTTTATGTTTCCTGCATATGTGCTAATGTTTTCTCAACCCTGCTGAGGTCGTTCGCTCTTTCTAGCCACCATTTTTACATGAAATTACCTCTCTGCAGTTCACACACGTTTGGAAACCAGGCTAGATCACATTAAGCACGTATTAATACGAGACATTTTATTTAAAGAAAACCAAACAAATAAACCCAGCCTTGCATTAAGGTGCATTATCGCTTTGGATAGTCTCACCGAAGGTGTCTGGAGAGAATCAGTGAGAGAGGTTTCAGAAGGAAGGCAGACAGGAGCATTCCCGTTAAAGCTGCTCTCCTGAGAAGAGGAGTTTGGCACGTCCGCAGTGCTGGGTGACTGGCTGGCTGCGGCGGGCACCGCCAGGTCGGGGCTCTGGGATGGATGGACGGGCGGAAAAGGTGGGGTGGTGCAGGAGGAGGAGGCAGAAGAGAGGAAAGGAGGTACGGAGACTTGGTTGTGAGGCACAAAGTCCTGGGAGTAGGACCTAAACACGGATTTGTACTGCAGGATGCAGAGACGGACGACACAGAAAAAACAAGGAAGATGGGGAAAGGAAAGAGACAGACAAAAGAAAAAGTCATTAGATCGGCAGCAGCGCAGCAGTGACAGCACAAGGCATTTCTAACACAGGCACCTCTCGGACGGAGGCAGCGCAACTTAATCACCCACACGCTGGAGCAGGAATCGCTACCTGGGACACGTCAGCCTTTTTTTAAATGGAGAGGCATGTTTTTGCACAAACAGCTCACCTCACAGACGGAAAACAGGCACCAGGGTGTTTTCCTGCAGGTATCCAGCCTTCTTGAGCCAGGGGAAAGCCTGGACATCTCAGTAATGCTCATGACAGTGACCCTGGCAATCATTTGAGCAGACGAAAGGATGCAAACACATACAGAAACCACGGCTGTGAGCATGCTGGAAATATCTAGATAAAGTACTCCGAGTGCTTATTGCTTTTCTGGGATTTTCCACAGGATCCAAATTTAAGATGCCGTTTGCTCCAGCCCTGTAATTTAACAGCTACTGTGTCAAGACTGTTCCAGAACACACAGCTCCCAGGGAGGAGTGGCTGGATACTGTCTTCAAAGTTCCACTGAAGGATAAAGGAGATTATGCTGCTACTCCTTCCCATTTGAGAAACATAGGGAGCAAAAACGATAATTGCCCTCAGGAGCGATGAATTCCTTATCAGACCGATCCTTTAATGCTGTGCCTCGAAGAGTCAGCTGAAGAGATAAAAAGAGATCATCTACGTAAAGCTTTATTTCACTACCTCTCCTAATCATCAGATTACTGTTCAGATAATATTAAACAGGGTGCAGTGGGAATATGCTGTGCCAAGAAAAACAAGAGCAACCCTCTGTCTTTTAACATCTGGTGCTAGTAAGATTTGCCATCATGGTAAGTCTAAAACAAAGCTGACACCCATTAAAAAAAAAAATACAATAATGCTAAACCTGCTGGAGAGGAGTTTATTTTAAAGCCTGTAGAGCTCTACCAGTAGCGAGATCTGTATCATAGTCAAGTGGGCTGAAGGAAGAATCACATAATCTAAAAAACCACACTGAAACGAAGCTGTGGCGGTTGCTCGTTGGAGAGATCTGCAGCAGAGCGACGGCGCATCACAGAGCTCTCAAAAAGCACAGCCACAACCCGCTCAAACCCGGCTGAAAAGCGACACTGCCGTACATGTAAAAAGGAGAAGGGGAAACACAGGCACGAATCGGAGAATTCAGGCTACGTTTTCTCAGGGGAGTGGAGCGGGTGATGAAAAGCAAAGCTCAGTCTGTCACCTGAGCCGCGGCAGCAGCCGCTTGGGCAGTGGTGGTTTGTTTTCTACCTAGGCAAGGTAAGCTTAAGAATCTAAACTGAGAACAGCCTCGGGCCAGGAGCTTGAGCAAAAAAGCTTTTCCACTACAAAGGAAAGGAAATGTACAGGTCAATGGCTGGACTTTACCTTCCACCACCTCAATCCTTGAGCGCTCGCCCTGCGCCGAGTCTGGAGTCTGGCAACGCTCTGGGTGAATTCGGGGCCCAGAACACGTTGCAGGCCGTAATAACAGACAAGCAGAGGGAGATGCTTTGGAAAGAGACCTTAAAACACTACTGAAAAAAATAATTAAAATGCAAATCCCTGGCCCATGCCCGTGGCTAAAAGGAGACTGGCTCCAGGGCCGGCTCCTCTCTCTTCCTGCCCGTTTCTTTCCGGACGAGCAGCCCCGGCTCTGGGGACACTGTTGGCTTTTGGTGCCGCCTCAGTAACAATGACAAGTCTAATCTCTGTATTTACTTTCTGCCTGGATAAATGCTCTACATTTATTCATTTTTACTTGCATGGCACAAAATGCTAAATCCCTCGTAAGACGCCAGGCTCATGACATCATCTTGGCTCAGCACATTCATTATTCCTGCCCCGTCCCCCTGGTATTTCATGATCTCACTGGCGCTAAATACGCCAACTATCGCCCCAAGTCCCAGGCTAGGTCCCCAAAAAAAGAACAGGAGCAAAGCAAATGGAGAACTGTCACTAGCGAAGGAACTCAACAAATTGCTGTTCCGATGATGAGATCCCCAGTAAAGGAAATAATTTGCTCAAAAGGGACCTGCGTGCCAGCTCCCCTGGAGCTGAGCTTCCTGCGCCCACACCAGACAGATGTTCCTCGCTTTGTAGCTGATGGACATCTTCCACCGAGGAGTCCCCAGGGTTTTTGCCTCCGACCTGCCGAACCCGGAGAAAAAGCCAAGCTTTCGCAAAGCCGCAGCGGAGCTCACGCAGGGCAGGAGTGAAAGGGAATCAGTGTCCTCAACGGAGTCACTCGGGGACAGGCAGCACCCTGGGATGCTCTCGTGCTGTGCGATGGTGCTGGCAGGGTTAGTTCAGGGCAAACGCCGGCCGGGAGGCTCAGTACTGCCTGGTACAGCGCCCGCAGGCTGAGCTGGAGCTCGGGGAGATGAATTACTGCTTCTGGGGCAGGGACATTTGCACGGCTCCAGCCTTGCATAGTTTCAGAGACATTAATCCCAATTCAAAGGTAATTTGGACCTAAATATAGCAGAACATCGCATCAATTCGAAAAGTTTGAATGCAGATATGTTACTACTGAAAATCTATATATTAATCTCTCCTCAGCCTCACCAATACACTTTTCAACACAACATCTTGGCATGAGATGTGTTGAAAACAACGGTTTAAGGCCCAGGTACCCAGGAAAATGCATTCATCTTCATTACGTGATCTGAGAACAATCATTTAACGACGCAGACACGCTCTCAGCATGCTGTTAACAAAGGGAACACTGCAGAGAAGCCTTTGGTGTGCTGGCATTAATTAGCCAGGCTGCTCTCGACTTCCAATCTCATTGTAACGTTGCATCTTGTAGAAAGCGAGCCAGGGAGCCCCCTCCTTCCTCCGGAGCCTGCAAGCAGCTCTGGAATTCCAGCTATGCAGCCGTGCTGGGACAAGAGCCAAGAATGAAGCATACTTTTAAAAGGGAAAAAAACACCCTGCGGTGGAGATGATGTCCATATGGCACCCATTCCTCCGCTCCCCCGTCCCACCCAGCCCAGCCAGCAGCTGCAGCAGGAATTGTGGCAACAGCTTCCAGGGGCTTTGGGTGTTGTACATCTCTTGGAAGCCCTGTCATCCTTTAAAAGGCGCTTTTTTTTTTCTTTTTTGGGAGGGGACAGTCCATTCAACAGAACTGTCGCAGGGAAAGCTCGCTCTCCCCTAGGCCTGCTGCTGTGAAATCACAGGCAACAGCTTTTCTCGGAAACAAATCAGTGCGTGTTTTAATCCACTTCTCGGAGCTTCCTTGCAGGGTCAGTACGGTCTCAGTAACAGCTGTACTGACACAACCTCCTACTTCACGGCTTCAAGTGAAGTACTTCAAAATAACCTCCATGAAAGCCAGAAAGCAGGGGTGCCCTTTGAGAAGAGGCGCTTTCCTCTTCCCAAAGCCCGGCCAAGCGGCCAGGCTCCCACCGCAGGACCAGGAGACGGTTTCCCAGCACAAGCGATCCTGAGCTACGACGGCAAAAGGCCAACACGGCGAGAAGAGAGAGATCCCTCTCCTCTCACCAGTAAAGCGGATTTAAAAAAAAACCCTACCTGGAAGTTCTCCCACAAAGTGTGTTTTGAGCTTGGAGCAATCTTGTCTCCTGGGAAGCGCAGGAAGCTGAAGTTCCTGGACCTGAATGTTTACCACACACCCTGACACAAAAAGCTCTTCCAGAGACGGCGTCTTTCCACGTTTTCAATTTGCCGCCTTTGATTTTTTGCGGCGGTCAATATTTTAGAACAGCTTTCCATCGTTAGCCAGCGGTGTTACAGGATGTCCCAAAGGTCAATGACATTACGACCGTTTATTTGGATTAGATGGCAGGAGATAAGCACTCTAATAGAAAACTTATTTCAAGAGTGGTGCTGCTCTACATTCACTAGGCATGGCTGACCACGGGTAACAGGGAGACAGGCTGGTTTTATGCAGGGAATCACTAGTCACGAGTAACAGCAGTCGCCTTCCTAAATTCAAAGTTGAATTCAATTATACGGCTGTCAGAGCATCTGCAGCTTCAGCAGACACAGTCTTTACCTTCTAAGCAGAGCCTTCTCAGTTACCCTGCGGCCTTCTTCTGCCAAATTAATCTGCGATCCTGCCAGGCACTCCCAGATCAGATAGAGCATCGGACTTCCAAAACATGAAGCTATCAGAAGAAAGGATCAATCTTTCAGATCTCCTCTGCTAACGCTATTAAGAGAGCGACGTGGGCAACGTGCCAGAACTGGATGCCCAAATTCTAACAGTAGAGAACTATGTTCACAAAATACTGGGTGTTGCACAAAGCCGCTACACCCTACGGGTATAATTGCACAGACAAGTACTGGGAAAGACTTCCTATCCCATGACACAATGCTGGGCTTCCAGGTACTTTTGCTAATGAGGAAGGAAACGCTCCTGCAATGAATGGCTGGAAACACAAGCTGCCAAGAGATCGGCCACAGGAAAGGCAGCAGCTCCTCACGCCTGAGTGTTTCTCAGCAAGGGCTCTGACCTGGCTGCACAGTTGACCTCCCGTGTTTTTAAGTGATGGTCAGCATTGGCAGATGGATAGATGGGGCTTGCTGTTCCCTTGGGAAAGAGTCTCCTGGCTTCTGCACGAGAAAACACAAAATCCAAACCTCTCCTTAAGTGGGAAGGTTTCTTGTACACCTTTGCAACAAAAAAAAAATACAGGGCGGGGGGAAGAAAACATTTGCAAGATTTATTAACCACGCTATCACGCATCTCTCTTTTTAAAAATACCAGGAGAATTCAAACTGATCACACCTACAGCATTAACTCTTGTTTTGCTTGTAGACAACACCACCATATCCAGCAAGCAGAGCTTTAAAAGGCAGAGCCTGGAGACAAAAACAAGACTACAAAAAAATCAGTCACCCCAAAATGCGGCCTGTGACCTATGAGGTCAAGAGGGGACCGTTTAGAGAGACCTACAGAGAGACAGGTAGTGCTCCAACTGCAAGAAAAATGTATAAACCACCGGAGGAAGTGGTTTTCAGGAGGATTCAGTGATGCCAGCGTGCAACAGCACTATTAATACCACCGTCCGGTCCTGCCGTGGGCAATGGAAACCAACACAAACACAGAAGAAACGCTGAACAGGAAAGGCAAAACAATACCTAGAGCCCGGTAACTGGTTAAGTGGATGCAAATCTTTTTTTTCCCCCTTCCTTCTGCTCCAAACTACGGAGCCAAACCCTGCTTAGGAGAGAAACGAACTCACAAACTGTGATTTCCCAGTCCCGGTTTGACCATGGCTCCCACCATTGGACCACGATATGAATCAAAGCAGCTCAGTCTGTGCTGAAAACTGGTCTCTGCTTGGACTGGAAGTGAATTACGCCAACCGGAGCGAGGCAGGGAAAACATGCGAAGCACATGTCTGCCTTTTGCGCATCTTTAAACACTTATCTGACCCTTCTTTTCCCGAACATACATTAGCACACACACAAGAAAGAGAAACAGTTGCTGCAAATTTTCTGTGTGCTTGCTCAATTTGCCCAAGAATGGTGGGAACAAGTGAAAACAGAAGCGCTGAACTGGAGCTTTCATAAGGAAATCACTTGCGCCTTCTGCTGGAATCCAACCACCAGTTTGGCTGCTGGAAAATTACTGGAAATGTTTCTTAATTAAAAAGAAAACCCCAACATTTTGAGAAAGGCAAGTTATTTCTCCATAGTGGAGGATGCAGCCAAATTTCCACTCATGGTATGTACACGCCTTGGAGAAATAACTGCGTCCCTTATTTCAGCGAGGAGAAGATTCCTGGTTGTAGCCAAATGTGAGATTTTCTGAAGTCTTTGGTGGGAAATGCATGGACGGGCAGCAGCAGAGCTTGTCACCGCACCGATCTCCTCTATCAGAGCAGAGCGCCCTGCTGCCACGATGGAACAAAACTTCAAGACTTGATTCCTGGCATTCGGATACCTGCCCACCCATTTCCAGTCAAACGGCACAAGGAGTTAATAAACCATAAGTTAATAAACCATGGTTAATAAACCGTAAGACAAGTATCTCTCTCTTCACGAGAGGGAAGGAGGGAGGTGATCGTCTAGAGAAAAACTGGTGCCAACCATTACTGAGGAGGATGATTTCTTATTGCATCTTTCCTTTCCTGTACTTTCAAAAGACATGGAAATTCCTAAAACAACTCCTGACAGTACAACCCAGTTGTCCCACCAATGTGGGATTTAACGGCTTAACTGTGCATGGGATGGGGAATACGATGCTGCAATTCCTTAAAATATCAGCCCACACTAAACACACGAGCCTTGTTGGAACAGAGACACGAATCAGAGCTGGTAAAAAACAAGCTCAACTTGCCAAACCCGATGAGGTTTGAGCCAGTTGCTCAAGATCTGCCTCTATCCAGTAAAAGCTATTACCTCTGACAGAATTTCCTGCAAAGAAGGGAAAAGTGCGATTAGTGGGTTCATAGAGCTGCGGTGGTTTCGGGACTGCGGCAGTGTCCGATTGGAAAGGAAAAAGTCAGAGTTCTAGAAAAGAAATTCATACATTTAAAACTAAAAGAGTAAAGATGTTCTGAACAGCCTCACTTCCTTTTTGCTCCAAAACAGTCTCGAAACGGTCTTTTTAAGCCCCGTAAACCAGTAGTAAGGCACTAGTACTTCACCTGGAGCACAAAGCCAAGGGGCCGACATGTCAGAAAGGGTTTAGACTTGGCTTTGCTGCCTGCACAGGAGCAGATGGATACGACAAAGGTCTTCCCTCTGGGATCGACTCCTGTCAGTCTCAAGGGAAGGAAAAAAGCACTGGGCACTTTCTGAAAATTGGCTACGCTGGGCAAACCTGCGAGGCATCGCTCACGTTGGGTCCATGGACAGTCATTCCGTTTATCAGCTCTGACTTCCTGGTGTTGATCTAAGGGGGTTTTTGCTTCCTGGAATGGGTAACGATAAATGTAGGAGACATATTTTAATAAATTTGATAATCACCACCGATTTTCGGGTCCACAGTTGGCCAGCTCCTCAGTTGGCTGGTATGGGGAAGGTGCGCTCTCCCGAGCATTAACTGGGGCTGGTGGAAAGCTAATGTTAATTTTTTAATGGGTTTATTGTTCACTGCAGTGCTCACTTGAGTGGTCTTCCTCTGGTGAGAGAGGAAAAAAATTAAGATGAGAATAAGAGGAGCAGAGTGATGTGCATGAAGTGTCATCCCTCGCCTGAGACCGCACACACGTTCCAGCCCCTCGCAAGAGGGGTTCTGGTCCTTCTTAGCGCCGAAATGCAGGGTGTCACCCTGGGAGCGATCCAAACCTCCACAGCTGTTTCACATCCCTGTCTTATTAGGGACAGGGAAAATGGGATAAACCACGGTTACGGTATTACGTGGGTCAGCTATGATGCATGTAAGGACATTGGTATTTTGCAGCTCAGAGACAAAGAGACGCTGTCATAGGGAAAATCTCATTTTTGCCTGTGAAAAAACAGACCAGCTAGAGTCATGAGTAACTATGAGATTATCATAATTTAAAGGCATTTATGGAAAAATCACCGTTTTTAATTCAGCTTGTTTCCTTTGTGCATTTGACAGTGCACTGTCTAATTGTTCTCATTGTTCCCCATGCTCCAGCCATTTATCTTGCCCTCACCAAATCCTTGCAAAAACGAGTACGGATTTTTAATGAAGTTTTAACATTTTGTAAAATAATATTTTCATCATAATGTGGTTCAAAGCAAGACAAGAACAGGTCAGAACAATTAAGCAGGCGGTAACCATTTCATCCAACCAGGACGTTTTTTAAAATGAAAGCGTCCACATATTTTTAGAACAGCATTGTATCGTATTTATAGTGTCTCAATTAAAACAAGTGGTTTTACCTAGTTTTACAGTTCTGTGTTTTGCTTGCACAGATCACTATCAAACAAGCGAGCTGTACAATTCAGAACTTTTGCATTCCTTCAAATTTTAAAACTGTTTACCACAAATTTCTGCAAGCACAAACCTTTCAACACCTCGGTCTTTTCATCTGGGCAGCAAAACTACGATACTGCTCTCTCTCGCACAAGTGGAAGTCAAAGCTTTAATTTATTGCTTGGGAAGTAAGACTACTTGTAAAATACTTGAATACTTCCTTCTTTGGACCAACGATAATCACTAATTTTTAGAGAATGAGTAAGCGTTGAAATGGGAAGCTAGCAGTGGCACAGGGGGAGGATACTGTTTTCAAACATTTAATATTAAACTAATTGAACACTTCTGAATTTCCTCAAGTCTTGTCTGATAATTTCTTCTCCAGAAGAAGTCTAATTTACTAAACCATCCAGGTCACTGTGAAAAAATAGCCTATTCTCAGTTGTCATCACACGGCAATCAGAGCATAACCACATAGTTTTACGTGCAAATGAGCCCTATACTAATGAGCTGTTGGAATCCCACAGTTAGCTTTAATTTCATTACGTTAACACTTTGTTATTACTACCATTTAATTTAAGATGCTGATCATGGATTTAAGCAGCGCTCTAAAATTATTCTTATTTTGACTTAAATAATTCTCAGCTCCTCCCACCGTTCTCTCTTCAGACTGCTCACAAGTGCTGTAGGACAGAAAACCCGGCTCATTCCTCAGCAAACTGTACAAGTTACTGAGCTTGTCTGGACTGTGGAGACACGAAGGGAAGCAGAAAAGCAAAAATGAGATGAAAGATCTGGAAGAAACCATTTGCTAGAAAAAAAAAATTAAGGAGGTGCAGCCACTGTTCCATATATTTGACTAAATCCATGTATTTTGGGGTGGCATCTTGTTATTTCTCCAAAGGCCAGACTCACCCAGCAGCCTTTAATCGACTCATCCACATCGCTGACATTATTCAACTGAACAAAAAAGACTTGGCAGCTCCAACGTGCAGCCTGGGGAACATGAAGGTCGAAGGAACGTGCTCTCCTTTGTCAGTCCCTCGCCATAAATGTCAATCCCGACGTGTACATGACGTAATGAAAACCACCTCTCCCCCTGTGCTTCATTTAGTAACATTTACACAGTTTTCCTCACCTGACTGATGCCTACATGAGCTCAAAACCCCCCCAAAGAACTTCCACCTTTAGCTGCAACCGAGACCTTTAAGCGCAGAATTTGCACGTGAGTAAAATACACCGACACGAATACACACACACACACGTGTTAAAGCGCGGAGAGCAACTCACCGAGTGCACAGGAAAGGAGCTGTGCCGGTTGAGAAAGGAGTTAGAGACTGACATAGTGAGGCCCTGAGCGGCACCGCTGTCCTCGGGGGTGAAGGGCACTTTAGTTTGCTGGACACAGTAGGAGACAGGAGAGAAAGAAGAGGCAGCATAGGAGGCCTGCTGAGGAGGGGGAAGAAAGCAAGAGACAGAAGACACAAAGAAAGAGAGCACAGAAAAGGCAATGAATAAAGGGTAAGAAATGCTAACTGTAAAACAATGCATATAATGGCTTGCTAAACAAACAGCTATTCATACAGTTCATCAGAGCCAGACACGCCAATATGCCCTTCGTGAGCTCAAGAGGCGTGACAAAAATCACCGTCCAAATCTTCTTTGTTTCACAAATCCCTTAAAAATAAACTCCCGCCTCCCCCTTCCAGCTCACCCACGGGCAGCTGCTGTGGGCGCACACAAGCTGCTCCTCGCCGCCCTTTTTCCCCATGGCGTGGGGGGCAGATGCCCAAAGGAAGAACCGGCTCTTCCTTCTGGCAGACTGCTCGTTTTTGTGGCAACCTGCAGACTGAGAACTTGGTCTCTCCAGTGTGATCTATGGGCCCTCGCTGGTATTGCAGACACCAGATAACAGTGATGTCCAGTCATTTTCAGCCCACTCCAAAATTATGTATCATTTGCACAAGAGGGAGATATTACACTGTAAGTAACAAATACTATTAAGGAATTTCTCATGAATTCCAGTATAGTAGGGAGCCTGAGGGAGGCGAAGGTATATCTAGGCTTTCTCAGCTCTGACTTGTCGAATATCACATACAATGCTTCCTAGATAAGATCTGAAGCTCACAAGAAAGCACTTCCTAATTGTTATTTTATAGAGGAGTCCATCTAGCAAAACTTGCCCACTGCTAGCGCAGCTGATGCCCATGTGAACTGCTGTTGCAGAAACTCTCATGGCAGCAGAGGCAGAAACAAGAGTCTGGTGGCTTTTACAATGATTTTTTAATAAGCCATTGTCTGCTTGCAGCACTTTCCCAAAGAGAAATGAAGGTAGGGGTGGGAGGCTGCACTTGAAGAAACCTTTGCTTCAGGGGAACTGCAAGCAACACCTTGATGGTATCAGCTTGCAAGACTGCAAGAATCGCCTGGCAGGCAAACCAGTGACAACCTGGCTGCCCGGACAATGATTAAAGGGCAGCAAAGAAATGCTTTGCTTCAGCTGATAAATTCAGAAAAGGAGCAGAATTTCCCTTCTGCACAATCGCTACAGCAAATCTGGGCTTTCCACACCCTCTCTCGTGGCCGTGCAGACCACGTCATCACTGGAAACCATCACTGCAGTGTAGCTGCTCGAGGAGGAGGAGGTTGGGCAAGGCACAAGTGACAGTGCAAGGATCCCACTGACAAAGGGACCACAGACTCTGGAGAACTGGATCCTTCAGAGAGGAGTCCTGCAGACTCTTCAGTGTCCCTGCAAAGCAGATGGGACATGGGTGCGCAAGGTCTCACCCCACAGAGCAAGAATGCATAATACTCAGTTTAGCTCAGCTGGAGATGTTACCTATCTTTTTACAACTCCTACCTGCATCACAGGAATGTACTAAGGCAAATCCCAAAATTAAGAGTTGTTGGTTGCTTTTCCCATTTGATTAAAAAGCAACATGCTGGGACAGTCAAACTTTAGCACAGATAGCATGAGGAAATATTGCAAGTCGTCCTGACGATGGTAAGACCATGGCTCTGTTCCCACATTTCCTCCTGTTTTGTTAAAGCCATGGCCAATTTAAGTTAGCTACGCCAGATTTTTTTTTTTAAAATAGAGCAAGTCAGATAATTCATATAATTCAGATAATTCATATAAACCCCTTAAGGTTGGAGTTAAAAAAAAAAAAGAGAGAAAAGGAAAACCCTTAAAAAGAAACAGGACAAAATCCCAGCTCCATGGAGGTTGGAAACACAACCGCTGCTGCTGTCAGTGAGGCTGGGATTTCATCCCCCACATGGAAAATGGCACTTGCTGTACTGTGAAACCCACCACCCAACACACACATGCTTGTGGATGCGCCTTTTTGTGCTGAGAGTCTGGGAGGGCGAGCAGAACACTGAAAACCAGGTAAAATCCTGAATCACACATGGGGACTAATGTGGAGAAAACATGCAGGAGTTCAATAATGGCTATACCAACATTCTGTGGCTCTGGCAATGATCGAGCTATAAAAGCAATTATTATGTTTAAATGGTTATTATTAGTGGCATCCTCGACAAGGGTTTCAAAACAGCATTGGGAACAAGAGTGCAGCAATCTCCTGAAAATCGTGCTGCCCAGCATGTCAAAATCTTCAAAGCAGTTGTTACACAAGCCTGCAGTCTGGCACACATTCAGCAGTGACATGCGGAAGACTAACATTTCATTTTTAGGGCATTTTAGGACTTTCGGAGCTTATGGGGAATAGTCTGAACGTGGGGTCAAAGAGGAGCGTAGGAGCTCAAAGGAGATGATGTAAAACTGCCTAAAAACACGTTAACAAGATGACAAGGAGCACAATGTGGTAGCACCAACGAGACATCCTCCCACCACCGCAGCCTGTCGGGAACAAGAGCAGCAAGAACAACGCTGCTCCTGGGGGGTCTGTGTGTCCTGCCAGGGACAGCACGGACGGACATCACTCACCAGCTGCCGCTGCTTCGGTGGGAGAGCAGGAGGAGGTGCCGGATCTTGAGAAGGGTCTAAGCTGCTAAAGGAGTCGTTGAACCCATAGACTTCCATGAGGTGCTTGTTCTTCTGCTGGTAGATGTGCTCGTTCTGAGGGGTCTGGTAGAACATGGACGGCTGCGGCTCTGAGTAGTCTTCCACAAACTGCATGTATGCCATCACTGCAAAAAAAAAGGGTCACATCACTGCTGCTGGTCCGCACACTGCAGCTGCAACAAGCAGGCAGGGTGCTTATGCTGAAAATAAAATGAGAATAAGGCCATGCCATGGTCAGCCGGGCTTTGCTGCAGGCCGGGAGCCGCGAGGCATCGCGCTGTGTTCCCAAGCCACACGTAACCCATGGCAATTCTGGGAATATTCAACAGCTCATGCCCAAACTCACCAGAAGAAACAGAATAACTCCCGTCTGCTTTCCAGGAGCCACAAATCATCTTGCACAAAGACGCAACCTTGACAATAAATCTATAATAATGTTTGTGCCTATAATAAGTCTCGTACCTGTAGTCAGCAAGATTTCTTCAACAGGCTTACAGCCTTTCTCCATTCTAGCAAGCTGATAAAACTGTTATGAGGGAACATTTACCTGTGAGATGGGGTGTACGTCTCCCCCAGCTATTTACATGTCACTGCCAACGCTGCCACAAGAGATTCCATCTTTTGGAAGAGCTCCTGACCATGCCTTCCTGCCTCCTTAGCTCAAATCCAACACCCTTCACACCTATTCCTTTTCAAAAGCATTTTATAATCTCAAATTCTTGCATCCAACTGATTCAAAAGCATCTCTGAGATGTGGTTCAATGGAAATATTAAATGGGATCAAATCTCATTTAGAGGACCTTTCCATCTGTACGGTATCCTTTCAAAACCTATGAAAAGAACCACTCACGTCTGCCTATGCAGCTCTGACAGAGGATGCTGCATTATTTTAGAAGGGGAAAATGACACCCAGTGTCATAGAAAGACTACTACAAAAAGCCAGAATTATTAAGGACCGGAACTGTACTTAATAAATGTAGAATAAAGAACTCTCTTCTATATACCTGAGCACAGGAGCAACAGATGTATATAAGTGGTGTAAACGGACGAACCAAGGCCTTTTTGTAAATATGCTGTCACGTGCAAGATATTCTGTGATCATTCCTCCCTTCTTCCCGCTAAACAAGCGGTTGTCTGGTTTTGTAAATCTGGTCATTAGGGGGCAATTACTTGGCTTCTGCTGGCATTTCAGGTTGTGCAGCTGAAGTGAATGGATGGCTCCAGTGGAAGCGATAAATCCAAGGACCGCGAGGCAGTATTTACACATCGGGAAGCCGGTTCCCACACGAGCTGCAAGGCAAAGCCCTCTGTTCACCTGCCAGGGCAGACCCATGGGCCAGCCTGTTTCAAACAGGATGCAGCCGCGAGTCGCTTTGCACCTGTCTTTTGCACCTTTTTTTTCACATTTCCTCTAATATTTTAAACTACATTTAGAAATGGAGCTAACACAGCTGCGCCCTCCCACAGAACGATATTCCTCCTCCAAAAAAAAAAACAGAATAAAGAGGAGAAAAAAAAAAAAAAGGCGGTGGCAATTGGAGCGCAGGAAACCTTGGCTGATGGATTTCAATTCCGAGCGGTAACACCTGCCGTCCCTATCCTGTGACCCCAGGGGACAATTTGCTCATGTCCCACAGCACTGCCAGCTCCTGCAGCGCTCTGCCCAGGCTGCTGAAACTCCGACCCCCAGCACCCCCTGCTACCCCAGCCTCGCTCCTCTCCCTCCCTCCTCCTCCTTTTTGCAGGGACTGCGACAGAGGGTCCAAACTGCACCCGCACGTGTTGGCGTTGGTGCCCCCTCGTCTGCTGGTGTCGGCACTCACGGTAAAGCCACGATCCAATTTGCTCAGGCACGTGAATTTCAGCCTAACAGTGAGAAGAAGCACATTCCGGCGATATTTTTTTAATTTGAAATCATGGTGAAGGAGTCCGTGTAGAAAATATAGAACTGCCAAAATACCGCTTTCAAATACCAGTGATTCATTTGACTAAGGTCAACTATTAATACCTGTGCCCTGAAAAATGCCTCGGTATCATACAATAACTTAAGGGGATAAGATCCAAGAAGGGTTATGAAAGACATTTCTTTAGTAGCAGAAGTGAACTAAGGATCAAGACTCCTTGGAGAAGTGTAGAGGACAAGAGCCTAAGGGAAAAAAACACATTCTGAGAGCTCATCAACTGAGTAGGACAAAAGCCAAGAAGTCGGGCTTGGCAGTCCTCGTATAACGCAGCTGACACTGCTAAATTCAGATCAGCCCTTGGTGTGGAGTTACCTACAAAACCAGTGCCTCACTGAACGTCTGGGTCCAAAGACAACACAGGATCGATTGCTGCGAGTCCCTGGGTTCAGGCGTCTGTGTGACACTACAGCTCGGGAAGCGTTGGCGAAAAGGTATCGCATTAGACACTTGTGTAAAATTAAATTACTATAACCCAAGGTAATAAGCCTGAATGCTGTTGAGAGCCTTAACTCAATCTGCAAGGGAATAATGAAGAGCTCCTTTATCTCAGCTCTTTATGAGGCTAATGCACCCCATCGCTGCCGCAGCTCTGCTGCCGTGCTTGTCACAACTTGTCCAGGGCGGCTGAGCGTGTCTCTGCGTCTACTTTGTCTTCTTCTCCGTTTTTAGGTGAAGTGAAAAACGGTTGGGATGGTGAAATACCAACCTGGTTTGGGAGCAGAGACCGCAGAGCGCAAATTAAAACGGGCATCATTAGAACTGCCAGTCTCCAACCGGAGAGTAAGGGAGCAGGACCACTCCTGAGGCTGCTGTTTGCAAAGGGTCTTCTCTCCCCTCTCTCCCTCCATCCCTTCCCCTCTCCGCTGTGGCATTTGACATTTAAAAAGCAGATGGGAAATGACATCAGCAGCTCAGCTGGGGCTGCACGCCCTGCAGCGGCTCTGCAGAGGGAGGGATGGGGCTGCAGCCTCCAGGGTGAGCGAGAGGCTCAAGGCAGAACCTCGGGAGAGAAGGGAGCCGTGAGAGAGAAACCTCTCCCATCGCAGTGCCATGCCCAGCTTACATCAGCCCTGAACGCAGACTGAAAGTATTTTAAATAATAATAATAATAAAAAAAAAATCTCAGACTGGGGCTAGGAACACCTTCCCAGCAATCTGCTCGCAGTGCCTTAGCTGCCATTTCTGGAGGAGCTAAAGCTGCTCAGGGATTTCTGTCACACACCAACAGAAGTCACAGGTATTGCTTGGAACACACCAGCACCGAGGCAGCTCATCGAGCAGCTGCAGGTCCTGGAAGCTGCAAGGAATTTTAGAAGATGAGCAGCAATACGACATACGTGCACTATGGGTGAGGATGAGGAGGGCTCGCCGAAGGCCCAGCCCAACTCCTGGCGCTGTGTCAGCCTGTGTCACAACCAGCCCCGAAAAAGCCCAACAGTTTTGTGTGCACGAGCAAGAGCCAAAAGAATGGAAATTCTTAAGCTACGCCGCACATCAACTCACTGGAGAAGTCAAGGTCAAACGAGCCGGTCTTTGCTGTCATCCCTGGGAGGAGAGCAGTTTTTCAGAGCTCGCGTTATCCGCTGGCTGAGCCCAGACTGCCCCAGCATGGCTCCGCAGTTCAACACCAACTGTTACAGGGCACCCGGTTGCATTTTGTTCCCACTGACAGGCAGGGGAACACGAGTAAGTGCCTCACTTCTAGTGTGCAAACTGTTTAGGGGAAGGATCTTGTTATTTCTGACTCTGGGCTCTTCATGGCAGAAGCTGCTCCAGATCTGTGTCTTGTACAGCAGGAGCACGATGCTGGTGCTCAAGCAGAAATCTGGAGTCATTTGCCCTTAGCACAGCAATGTGCACTTTTACAGCACAGTGAAATAACAATAATTCATGCCAGACTAAAAGGCTTATCACTCCTCTGTTTAAATTATACAAAGTCAACTCTTGGAGGTCCCTCTTGGCACAGCTCACAGCAAAACACATGGGTAACTCAAGCAGGATTTGCTGTCTATTATCAATAAAAAGACCACCAAAGTCTCTGCTGCAGCATTTCCTGCCAACTACCAAAGGATGACCCACAGCAAAAGGACTACAACCAAGTCCCATCTCCGAGAGCTCTAGATCTTTTTAATAAATCCATGCATCTCCTCTGGATCCCAGGAGTTCGTTGGGGTTGTGGAAGCAGCACTGCCTCACCTATGTGATTACACAAGAATATCTACATGTATCAGCCCCCAGGCAAAAAAATCCTGGGTGCTACTATACATTCTGAGTAATGTTTTACTGCCCTTTTAATGTTGAAAATAAAAGTAAAACTAACAACCACAGATCTGTGGTGTGATACACTGTGGAGTAAAGATAATAAAAAACAAGTTCTCAGTGTCACATGAATGCAATTAAAAAATCCGCAGCAGCCAGGTATCAGCTCAAATTCTACTACAAGCTTTACAGCAAGGATGCTGACAACACATTAGATAACAGCTTCTGCCTTTCCAAACAATGCAATCTGATCAATAGTCTAAGAGCTTCTGATAGTGCCAGATGACAGATGACAATTAACTCTATCCTAACATCAAAGAAAATTCACAAACGAGGCCTTGGTATTGAGGTTAAAAGTGTGCACGGGCAATAATGGAGAAGATAGTTTTTAAGTAACTCCTTGATGTCTCATAGGATAACACAAAACAAAGACATGGGGCCTATAGAGAAGAGCAAACAGCCCAGGTCTCCCTTTCAACTGCCAAATTGCCTCTTACCCAAGATTCAGGCAGGCGTCTCCCCGACTGCAGCTGCCTACGTGTGCAGAGGTGCATTTCCCTGCATCCATCCCAGCCTGCACGGGGTAAAACCTCCTGGACCCGGCTCTGGTTTCCAACACGCAGAGCCCACAAGGACCTGATCCCCCAGTGAGGATGCTCTGGGTCCCCTCCCCTTGCAGCTGGCACTGCCAGCAGTATTTTGAACAGCACAAGCCATAACAAACAGCCCTGGTTGTGCCCTGCGCCAGCATTTATTTCCTTTCTTGCTTCTACAAACGCAGCTGCTTTTTAGCTGCTTTCAGTATCTTTTACCTGCTTGCTTACCAGAGAGAGACAGAAGTGATTTCCTACATATGGGGACACTTGCTTTCAGGTGGGTCAAACCCTGTGATCTGATTAAAATCCCAGGTTACAAATGTGGACCGGTCGCTCAGGGATACTGGAAAATGCTTTTAGCCGGCACACTCTTTTAAAAAGGTGACTGCCACAGCAAATTATCACAGAAATGGACAGAATACTGACCCTGGCACACGATACACCAATCTCACTTCCACCTTACTCTCAGTGAAATGATTATAAACTGAAGAAATTAGTCAGAAGGCCAACTTGGCACTTTAGAATCAGCTCTTTGCTCGGGCTACCAGCCATACAACGTAATGCTGTCGATCCAGATCTTGTATATGCTGCCTTCTCCTGCACCACACAACTGCAAAGCAAGCCAGTGACTCCCAAACCAAACATCTGCTGGATCTCCCTGTGTTGTCCACAGCCTTCCTTGGCAGATCAGTATGGTTGCTTTTTTGGCAAGAGGTTTAACTTGTTTTCAGCGATGAACATTAAGGAGATCAGAATAAGGTTGTGAGCTTGAGTCGCAGTCAGGCCTGGTGTGCCAGGAGCCTGGCTGGGGACAGTCGGCCTTCATGTTTAGAGGCTGCTCGTTTTAACGATGTGGGAAATCCTTAGGCATCCAAAGGAAATGAGATCCTGTCACAAAACATCAGTACTGGACACTGGGTTAATCGTGTTGTCTCGCACAGCCATGGGTGACTGTGTTCCTGTTGCCAAATAATTGCTTTGGCAATGCTTGGTTTTGGACAGAAAAGCAGCCCTTTCTCTGAGCTCTTGGAGATTACCCAATTTTTTCTACAGTGGGAAAACGTTCATAAAATGGGCACAAGGGGGAAGGAATGTACATGAAAAATGAGGATAAACCAGAAAGATCTGCAAAGTAGAGAGCCTCAAAGATTCACACTCAGGTAAACAGAGAATAATACTGTCTCACTATAGTAATGAAGACGCTGCGTGATGCTGCTCCCCAGGCCTGTATCACTCCTGGCCCCAGGAGTCACTCACTGTCCCCCAAAGCACTGAACCTTCCACACCTTCAACACCCACTAACTGGTTTTGACACTCGCCTTCACGTAAGCAAGGGCATTACCTTGGGGTCACCACTACTGAGTGGTCATCAGAAGTACAACCACCGCGAGGGAAAGGTAAAAGTAAAACGAAGAGACAAGAACTTGCTTACTGTGTTTGTTCTTCTTCTCTGGCAGAGGTGGTGGCTTCTCTGGGTCACTGTTAGAATCTGGAGCAGCAAAGTCAGCAATGAATTCGACCGGAGCTGAAGAGTTTCCCTGCTGGAATGGCAAAACAGCAGCAAAAGCCGTGAAAGGTACTGACGAGACAGACGCTGCGTTCTGCATGTCATCCTCCGAGATGTTGTCGTATTGGGAAGGGTGTCTCTCGTAGGACACCCTGCAGCCCGAGTTCTCCGAGGTCTGAGAGGCCGCGCTCCTCCTCTTCTTCTCCGGTAAAGCCGGAGGAGTCTCTGTTGGCGGCGCCGCTCCCGAGGGGCTGCAGAATTCCAGCGGAGGAGAGCTGCCCTGCGGGAGCTGGAAAGCGTGTCCGTGGAAAGGGGAGCCAGACTCACCCAAGGACTCTGGCAACGGGCTGAGGATACCGGGCACCTGCTGAGGTATCTGGTCAGCGTTGGAGAGGTCCTGCTGCAGGAACTCATAGTCCGGGTCATAGTGATCTGATTGATCTGGTTAAACAGAAGGGACAGGAGAATGATGCCTTAGTTTCTCTCTTTTACTGTTTAGCCCTTCTCAGTTCTGCCCCTCCCATTCCATCAGTTAATTAATCAGTTCATTTAATCAGAGTAGTACTTCCTTGCAGCAGGGACTGTCTAGCTAGACCTGTAACGTCCAGCCTTAATAAAACTCTTTTAATTGTTTCTTTACACTAGCAAACAAGTACAAAAACTCTACCTAGATCATTGCAGAGATCATATATGTTCCGCATTTAAATTTTTATTTTCTTTCCTAGTACATCATAGAAACAACAGCGCTTCAGTCTATCAGGACTGTTGTTTCCTACTGATGTCAGCAGACAAGGTTGAAACCAAGAAAACATTCCACTTGAGAGCTGAATGGAGTTTGAACACAATCATCTACAGCCAGGGAAACACATTCCCCTGGGCTTCTTCCTATGCGACAGAATACAATTCTGCACAGAACTGCCTGCAGCAACTACAAGATGACAGTTGGAAGTACAATCCATTTACTTCTGCATCACGGCTACGACAGCTCCCGAACGGGAGCGACGGGGGCTCCCCACACCCCCCGCTTACCCAGGGTTTCACAGCTTGTGTTGCGGGAGCACTGCCCGCTGTCGCGGTCCAGAGACGAGAGCTGCTCGTCAGACTTGCTGAGTTTGCCGATGCTGCTGCAGGGCGAGAGGCGAGGAGATTCCCCCCCGTAGGAGTGGCTTCCACCCGACAGCCGTCTCTGGGCATAGCAGTCGACATCAAAATCCTTAAGCAAAAAAACCAAATCGCTGTCACTCTTGTGCACTCGTTAGCAAGTGAGATGCGGCTCAAGGAGCAAACACCTCACAGCTGCGTTTAAGAAAACCAGGATCAGGGCTACAACCCTTTCTGGTTAGACAAGCTTGGCAGGACCTCAAAAACCCTCTGATTTGGTAAAAAGCCCAGGCCAGGGAGCTCTGGCTGCTCTTGCTTCCAGGCAGGGTGTGCTGTGACCCACAGTGGACTTCACGAGGTGCTGAGATGACCGAGCTCCTCACGGCTGCATACATCTCATGGCCACTTGTACTAGGTAACCAGACTGAAAGATTTCTCATTAAATAACCGGGACTTTAGCAAATATCTGGTTAGCTTAGGTGCATGCAAAAGGAAAATAAGCTATAATGAGGTACAACTTTCTGTGCCTGTGACTACACTTCTATTTTGGATACTACCTCAAGCTCATCAGCCTGCAAGTGAACCCCTCAAGTTTTCCCACTCCTGCAAAACAACCGAAATGTGATTGTACCAGTAACTGAAGAGCTGCCACGGTTTTATCTGGGTCAGCCAACCGACAGCAGCGGCTCCCTAAGCCAGGGCTGAGGATTTGGGGATGAGGACAAGACTTGATTTTGGTGCAATTTAATATGACGCAGGTCCTTGCTGCTGAGTTAGTAAGTTCCTGAATGTGTAAAGCAAACTCAGCCATTTACAACCTCATAAACCCCAGACTAGCACAAGTGATGGAATATGATTACGCACACAGCCCCAAGTTTTCCATTTTTCTACTGGAAAATTCTCCTCAAAGCACAAGCAGCGGTCAGAGGAGTTGCTCAAACTACACCTTGGGTGACAAAGATGTTTTAAATTGTGACTGGATGAATACAGATTTCTGATCGCAAGATGCCACATGCTCCCTGGCCTGTAAGTCAATCGTGGTGAGATCTCGAGGAGCTCAGCCAGCTGTTCCGCACCCTGATCTATTCAACATGGCAACACTCAACTGCTACAGCTCAAGGCAACAAAGTTTGTAGCAATTTGTTAATTAAATCCAACAACACCGTAAAAAAAAAAAAAAAAAAAAAAAAAAAATTAAGCTGTTTGCATTATGTATCATAAAACTCCCCCTGCAGAGCTCTCCTGTCCGGGGCTGGTTGGGACGAGCAGGGACGTGCAGGGAGCTGCAGGTCACAGCATCTCTTGGAGCTTTGGCTCCAGTTCCCAGCACGTTCCCCTCTGTTTTCACAACAGGGTTGCGCCATTACCTGTCTGTTGATGCCAACAGGTAAACTGGAGCCGCTGGTGGCTCGGCTCATGGGGGCCACAACCGCCACTCTGGTTGGGGAAGGTGCCGACTGCCGTTTTTTGGGGGGCAGCGCTGGTGGAGGGCTGCAAGACACAACAGGCATCGAGGCTTCCGTTACTCTTCCAGCAACAAAAGACTCTTAGAGGCTTCACGAGCTTGTTTTCTAAAAAGCCTTAGACTTGCCCGGCTCAAAGCTCACGGGTTCCTGCCCCAAGCTGGCCAGGAGCTATGGAGCAAAGCGTATCCACTAATGAATATCAATTTACGAATGCTTTCACAGGTAATGTCCCGTGCAGTGATTTATTTTTTAAGGTTGCAAAAGAGTTGGTATTTCTCAAACAAAAACAACTGCCATTTAAAAAATTATTTTTAATGGAGCCAATTAGCACAGTAATTATTTCTTAATAGAAGTGGTGAAAATCCAAACTAAATATTTTTGTTGACCCAAACATTGTTTCCATTCACAGAAGGCCCTCTTCCTCAAACCTTCCAGGTTTGAAAAACGTTCATATTTTCAAAAATTTATAGGACAGGAATGTTATTTTTCTGCCCTTTTACTCTCCTGGTGAACTTCAGGGAACAACATGGTCAGTGTTGCTCTCACCACGTTTTGGCATAAATCTGTTGCAGAAACACATATTGGCAGTAACTAGTGAGATTTTAACCTCCGTGCTTTTAGTTTTTGTTTCTAATGACACACAGTTCTGGTAATCATCAAGCCTATGGGGTTCCCAAGAGCACATATATTCTGTTCCGGGAACACACCAGGAAATTTTTATGTAACTCAGGAGAATTCATAAAATACATAGAAATGTGATTCTTTTTGCCAGCCACAGCACTTGCTGCCGCGTTTTCAAATTAGCACGACACGTATTTTTCACACCATCCATTAGCACCTGTACTAGAGAAGCAAAACATCATACACACAGACCAAAAAACCTGCAAATTGGGGGGTTTCTCTTCCTTCTCAAAATAGAACTTAGGAACTTTCATGTGGTTATTGTAGAACAGGGTAAGAACAACCAAATAAAAGATTTTTTTTTTTCACACACTATTGGCTCCTTTCACTTTTAAGCTGATAAAAGCAATGCAGAATTGCCTGGATGTGCATTGCAGATCGGTAACTGCCAGATGAAGTTACGATACTGGTGTAGAGTGTGGTATTCCAATAGTTTTAAATAAGGCTCTTAGCATTTATGTAGTTTTAAATAAGCCTTTCATGCACGGATATCAGAGCACAGCACTGTCCTCACATAAAAAGAAGGGAAGTAAAATACAGATAAGGAAGAGTACTGCTCAAAACAAGACCGAGAGAACACAAAGTTGTAAGCAGAGTCCAGGAGCAGGGAAGAATTACTCTGGAGGACGAGAAATCCAGAGGCACCACCAACCCTCCTCATGACCTCTCTCGTGCTCATTTTGCCAATATTGTTTAAAAAAAGCAACTGGTAAGAGCCACCGGCTTTCTTCAGGCAGCAGGTTGGCCAGTATTACCTGTTTTCTGCCACACGAATGCTGGGCAGAGGGGGTTTAGGAGGCGCAACTTCTTCATCCATGGAGTCAGTCAGTAGCTCGTTGGATTGAGTCATGTTAGTTGTTTTGTTGAGGATTTCCATTTCTCGGTCTGTAAGGGGAAGTTCTGATGCGCTGCAACAAGTAAAATACAGATTGTAGATCTGTACACAGTTTGAATACAGCAGGCTGACAGGTTAATATGCATTTTAAATCATATGCAATATGAGAGGCACCTATAGCAGAAGGTAGAATTTGCATCTGCAGGTGGAATTCCATGTATATGCAGAACACAATGTGCACATGTCATGGCTAAGCGATGTTTCATTGCTAGATTTTGGTATCTTCCCTACCATAGCATATTGTTCTCTTTAAGTGGTGCCACTGTAATGGGTGAGGCTACATAAAGAACACTATGCTACTCCGTGTGAAGAATAACTGAACGCTTTAATCCAACCATCAGTAGTCAGAATTTATCTCTCCTTGATTAGCCCTGCACACCAAAGAAATCCTTGTCAGTGACCCACCTGTCAGATTTACATGCTGGTAAACTGGGTTTAACTGGGCTTGTGGGAGAGGGATGTTCCTGCTTTTCAATTGTGAGTCTGACCAGCTCCTGAAGGATAGAGAGGAGAAAAAAAGAATAATCATTATTCGCTGCACACTGCACTCGAACATCCTAGGACAGAAAGAGATGGTACTGCAGTAAAGTCTTGGTCAGGCAGGGCACAGAGAGCAGGTCTGGCACAGAGCCGTACAAACGACGCAGCGCCGCTTCTAAGGAGCACCCAGCACTAGTTCAGCCGTGTTTGAGTTAAGTGCATAAACTCTGGCCCTATGCGGATTCTGTACAAACCCTCAAATGTGTCTTTTTGTTGTGCTTCCTCTTTCCTCTACAGTCACAAACGTGTTGCAGTCCCCACAACACCCTAGATAAAGGCAAACTGACTTTACATACGTAAGTACAGAAAAGTCTTACACAGTAGAGTAATTCACCTAGACAATAAAAAAAAATTGCTTTATATTTTATAAACAAGTATGTATTTGTTTTAAAAAGCAAGTTTTCTGTAAGGTGTCCAACAGCAAGTTAAATAGCAAACACCTTCATTAAAAGGCCTGCTTCCCCTGACACCAACTTTTAACATGTTAGCAATGGAAGGCTTAATCTTTCAGGGAACTGCTGTAGTGTGTATGGTCTAAGCAGATAAGGCTCTGGATAAAGAGATAAGGGCACGATAATCCTGAACTACAAGTCTGCCAGCAGTCAAAACAACAATCGTTCGCACCAGAAAGATGGAGAGAACATTTTAGGGACATCTGAGGCCAAAAAATAGATGTACTGCTCACAGACAGAACACATGCCTGCTTACAGGCAGGCTGGAAAGCTGGCTGAGCTTCCTGACGGTACTGGCTTTCTGGTATATTATGCAAAGGAAACTATATGGGATATATGGGACCAATTTTTAATTTTTTTTAAAGCAGCCTGAAGTACATTCCAGTATCACCTTCATGTCCATGTCTGTCGAGCTTGGGAACAACTGTCACTGCCCTCCCAATGCAATAACTGCAAGTGGGATATCATCATCATCCTTCCGAGGAAGGGAAATATTCTAGTTCTTGTATTTTTTATATAAGGCTCTATTTAAAGCTGAACCTCCATGGGTCTGCACACTCACAAGAGGAATAAAGTACTGTACTGGATGGGCAAGGGACAACAATGCAGCTGATTTGGGTTTCGACGTTCTACTTACACTCTCATCGTGAGCTTGTGCTCAAAAATAATGCACACTGTGTCGACCAAAACCACAACACAACGCCCAGCTTTCCAGAAGCTGTCCTGGAAACTCCCAGCCGTGGGGAAGGAGGAGCAAGTACAACCAGAGCACACACAGATGTCCAAAGGGCTAATGCTATGAAGATGTTCCTGTCCGGGACAGACAGACAGACAAGAGTCCTGGCGAGGAACAGACCAACAGGGCCTTCGGCAACATGTCAGCTCCACTGTGGTAATGTACATTTCACGGTATATAGACCAGTAAAATAATTAAGGCCCTTCAGTCACAGAAGAACTAGAGTGGTAACACAGACACCGAG
The DNA here is from genome assembly GCA_013399365.1 of Pampusana beccarii. NCBI lineage: Eukaryota > Metazoa > Chordata > Aves > Columbiformes > Columbidae > Pampusana > Pampusana beccarii. The sequence continues at coordinate 3,745,182 of VWYH01003732.1, read as the reverse complement.
CTGAGCTCAGACTTCTCTGCTGAGTGTCCCCAGTTACTCAACTGGAACTACTGGGTGTTTTTTAAATGCACTTTCCTCTGTTTCATCCTCTCTTTCAGGCATTCAGAGCCAAAGCCAAAGTACCCTTTAAAGTGCTACGGAAGGGAAAACGTAACATCTGCTTTTCTTCACCTTTCTTCAGCACATTTAACACCTTCAGCCGAAGCAAGGCCGGGGCTGCAGACCATGGCGGTGGCAGCTGTGCCGTGGCAGCGCCGATGAGCCCCTGCTGTTTGGGCTGAAATGCTCGGTTTTCCTGTTTTGCCAGCTGTAACGAGCACATGCTTGCCTACCTTATGGGAGTGTAGGTTACAACGGGGGAGAAAAACAATCCAGTTTGGCTCGAAAGCATCTTTAGAGTGATTCAAACCATTGCTGCTGTGAAAAAACCCAAGATGCTTCCCACCAGAGTCGCCACGACAACATACGATTGACAACATGTCACAGGATCACTGTTTCCTCTAAACTTTGACAAACATCACCAGATTCCCCGGACCCTGACTTTCTCTCCTCTCTACCAACCCCAAAATGAGAACTAGTGCTTGAAAATCAAGCCAAGATCTTTAGTGTATGCGGAGGTAATCAGCACGCAACTGAGCCAGATGCACGTTATACTGTTCCTTATCAGCAAGTAAAGATTCCTGCAGCAGTAATTAGAGATAATTAAAGCCTCTCTGCAAACTTCTGCTACTTCAGCAAGCTGGAAATTCCAAAATGAGATGGATTTTTAAGAAGTTATATAATCAAAACAGGGATTTTTTTTTTCTTTTTATATATGCCTAGCCAGGCACTACAATCGGAGATTAAACCGGTAAGGAACGCAAGTGAACAAGCGACTCCTTCATGCTCAATTCTGAAAATAAGGGGGGAAGTAAGCACTGAAATGTGGAAGTGGATCTTGTGCGATCTGCCAGAAAATCAAAAAAGACTCTCCACAGCGGAGAAGTGTCCAACTTCTCAGTTCTGCTTCCAGATCTGCAAGCTGGCTGGGCCCTTCTAAAATAAACCTTGTTCCTCGCTGTGCAGCAGGAGATGAGCGCATGTTGCTAATAAACGCTGACCTGTTGATGGGCAGACACGTTGGCACCTCCCCAGCCAGCGACACATCTGTTCTAACCATCTCCAAGCTGACCAGACATAAGCCAGCTCCAACTGGAAGGCCAAACTAACTTTTAGTCTAACAACAAAATAGAGCCTTGTACATCCACGGTGCTCAGTGGGGTTTAACAGGTCAGGCTTAGCGCTGTACGGGCACATCTACATCACTTCCAGCCTCGGCAGAGCAGGCGTCTGAGACCTTCCACCCATCCGTATGGACACGCTACCTTGGCTGGAAGGCAACAGGTATCGAGGGCTTAAATATGTGAAATTTGCTTGAAGTGAAAGGGCAGCGGGCGTCCGGGTCTCTTGCAATGAGACCGCACAGCCCTCTCCTGGATCTGGTGATAAAGCGTCTCTCTCTCCACGGGATTGTGCAGATTCATTAAGTGATAACAGAGAGAACTGTCCCGCTATTTGCTGGGATATTACAGTTCTGATACCATACCACAGATTCTCACGTACTGCAAATTGCAGCTGAATTCCGACACTAACAGCAGCTGAGACTTTACACTAACCTCTTTTTCTCTCTCCTGCTGTGCAAATTTAAGACCGGCTTTGCTCTTTAAATCTGGAGCTTAAAGTTAAATGGCATCTTGTGCAAAATAATCCTGGGAAATCTGTCTTCCTTAGGTGATGGGAATATTTTGCTTCAAAGATATTTGTTTAAAAGGCTCAATAAGTAATAGTGATTTTAGTATCTGTGTTTGACTAACATCAAAAAGATATTCAGAGCACGCAAACACCACACCAAGACTCCTGAAAACGTGATAGCTAAAGCTTGGGAGATCCACTTCATTGTTGCCTTCAGCTCCAGTTAATAAAAACTAAGTACAGTGAGAGATGGCTGTTCCTGATACACTAACCCAGGTGAATCGCCTGCTGCCATTCTTAAAACGCTATCCCAGCTTCCCTTCTGCGCTTGATCTAAACACTCCCCTTTCGACTCAGCCCTGCTGTTGAAAACGGCTTAACTTTCTTGACAATTTTCAAAATCAGATTCCCAGGAGATCCGATGGTCGCTGGTGCCCTGAGCCCAGGTCACACAGACTTTGCAGCGCTAGGACAGCGAACGAACAGCCCCGGGGCCATCAGCCCAGGGACAACCCTGCAAAACAGAAATGAATAATGGTACCAAAAGGTACCGGGAGGTCGAAGGAAAGCCAACAGCTTTCCCTGGGTGGGGAGGGGAGGCTGTAAGCAGGTCTCGCAAAGGATACAAAGGTTTCTGTTCAACATTTCCATTAGTTACATAAAGTTAATCTCCAGAAAACTGAGCTTAGCTCATCACCTGTTCCACACCCTAATCCGCCTGCTGAAAGCGGTGATGTATCCCTGACGAATCCCTTGAAATTTGTCTTAAAAGATGGAGCTTGATTCTCTGTGGGCATTGACAGGAAGCATATATTTTGCCTAGACAGAAAATACGCAAACTCTGCCTTGTAAACTGCACGGGAGATCAGGAACGACTTGCTGAAAATTTACTAAAATGCTCAATGAAGATTTATTGTTTCTTCCAATTCATCCGAATGCCAGGGTGAGCATTTCAGCAGTGCACACTAATAGCCAAACCGTTTGTGTCTGTCTTTAACCAGCACACCGTGCAGGATCATTTCACTTATGATACAGGTAAGGTAGTTTACTGACGGGAAGAATAGGATCTTTCTCCTCTAAAAATACATATACTTTATACAATTGATATATTTTATACATTTGTCTCGTGTACCTTGACTCCATCCAGAACAGCTTTTATGACACCCTTCACTGTTGTCACCACCTCCTTGTCTTCCGAGTTCACACCTTCCAGCATCACTTGATCCGACCAGTGGATGAGATTGGCCAGACTCTGGTACACGCGGCTATAGCAGGATGAGATGGCAGAACTGGACGGCAGGGGAGGAAACGGTTGAGAAAAAAACAGAACAAAATGAAATTATGGAGATACTATCAAGAGTGCTTGATTTAAAGTGCATTTCACGCTGCTAGAAATGTGACTGTTCTCCTTTTCTTTCTGACATCCAGAATTTGTGTTTAGCGGGTGACAAAGCTGAGATTTCTCCTCTGCTGCAGCTGCTCTCCCATTCTCCAGCACCAAATGGGTTGACAGAACAAAGGTACAAACGATCAGCTCTTCATTCTCAGTTAACAGAATTAATTATCTGGGCTGCAGGTTAACACAGCAATGCTAACAATAATGTACTTTCCATTTTAATTTACAGCTCCAATTGTACGCCTTAACTTCAAAGGTAAATATGTAAGTCCTGTATTTAAGCCTAAGTTATATTATTTCAGTATTATCTATGCTTTCCTTCTTCTTTATTAACTCTTCCAAGAAATGCCTTGGACAATTGAGAGCCGACTGTATTCATTCCTTTACAAATCATTTCCTCATTGTTTATAATGCCTGAAAACATGTAATTAAAACCTGCTTCTTTACATAAATTGAACTGAATGAATTTCAGGTTTGGAAGAGGAAGGGTGTTGCTTTGTTTTGATTTAATGAGAAACAGAATTGAAGCTATTGTTCTGAAGGGGAAAAGAAAAAGAATTTTGGAAGGATGACAACTCTTAAATAAAAGTTAACTGTAACAACAGGGCTCACAGGCATTTTCCTGGCCATTCTGCAAACACTTCATTACTAAACAAGGTGTGTTAACAGCTCTGCTGATGGCAACGCTTCAGCAGTTCTTTGTAAAGTCAAATCTATTTTGAACTGCATCAAAACCATAAACAGATAAGATAAGGTGTAATCTCACAATCATTACTGATACGAGTGTTCCAAATCTGCCCGTTTCTCCTTGGTATCCATTTTACACTGGCTTAACTCCAGTAATTTAATTATCTGTGAGAAGAGAATCAAGCCCACAAGCTTCAATGAGACTCTTTAGGTGAATGAAGTTTGCAGGACTGGGGAAGGAACTATTGGCAAGTTCCAACCATGGGGATACAAACATTGGCAAGGACTTCTTCGGTTGGTTGGTTTGGTTTATTTTATTTATTTTTTTAAAAGCATTCTGCATGCCATTTGTTCTAATTTCAAATGAAATCAGCTTGGTAGGACAGCCCTCCCCCATCTCTTTTTAAGGCTTTGATTTCTTTGCCATTATCTTCAGTCTGCTTCCTTCTAAGGAGGCAATAATTGAAAGCCCATTTTGTGCTAGATTTAATTACTCTTTTCCTTGATGCAAATGCTCTCCCTGCAGCCAAAAGCAATCCAACAATAATCACAGAGCTTTCTTCCACACCGACACAAGCCTTGCTCACTTTTCTTGAGGGGGATTTGCCATCAAATCGCCCCTTTCCGTCCTGTCACTACTCAAATAACGTGCACGGGTCGGCACGGAAGGACACGGCTTTTGGAGAATGCCAGACCCCCGTTTTTTCTGTGAAGTTAAACAAGAGAGAACATGCATATGGGATCTGCACTTTAATACACAGCGTTTCCAGAAAGAGAGACTTATCATTATGTAGAGGACTCCATTGACTACACACTGAAAATTCTGCTTACGTGGGTAAATACAGATATCAAGGTTGCATTAGCTCACTACTAAGAGAGATGGTCTAAGAAATCTGAAGAACAGAACAGTCTGCAATACTGCTGCTGCTGAAGACCACTTAGGTGATATTTTCAAATATATTCTTGGAAGGGAAATTCACCCTGAGAACACCCAGTAGATACACAAATCAAAGCCAGCGACTATAAAGACGACACGTTCTATCCTGAAAAATATTTGCTGACATTTTACATGTTCTCCTGGTGCAAGCGGCAAGTTTGTTCTTTCTTTTATTAAGTGAAAGCAGGTGCTTGTCAGGAATTTAATGGCTCTGGGAAACCCAGTCGCAACTGAAGAAACTTCTGTGTCGGTATCCAGAAGCCGGATTAATTTTACCATTCTAACAGCTGTTGCTCTACGTAGTTCCACAGATCCAACCTAAACGGGATCCCTCCTGTCCCAGCCACAGCTTTGATACTCACCTGTTGCCTCCTTCGTTTTGTACTGTCAGATGCAAACCCGGCCTCTGCACTAGGACCAAACACAGCTGAGCATCTCTGTTTGCAAAATATCTGGTACTGTGCTGCTGTCCCAACCACACTCTAGACCTTCCTTACACCAGAACTGAAATAAGCATCTCAAAGTAAAAATTTTTGAGATATTTAACAGGAAAAAAAGTAGGAACAGCACAAAAACTTGCAGGATTTCCATAACCAAACACTTGCATTTCTCTGCCCAGTTTGTGCTTTTCTCTGTCTCTGTTAATTTTTGCTCTTTCCATGTTATTCAATGATGTTTGCTTGTTTTGTGTAAATTGATTGCTCCAGCATCTACGGGATGAACAGCAGCTGTATCTCTATGGCTTAACAACTCCACAAATTCTTATAATCCATGCTGAGCTTTGCTTTGGCAAATTTCTACTTTTCTGGCTTCAAACCCACTGTCTAACTGGTTAAAACATAATACACATAATCTGTTAAAACACACACAAAATAATCTGCTGAGAGCGCACAGGAATGAACTTGGACTGGTTAATCTACTGAAGTACGTCTGTTTACTCCCGTTCCGTATCTGATCCAGTAAAAATCAAAAAAATCAGGTAAGAGTGCAGGCTCAGACTTCTCTAATATCAGGGCAGATAAACTGAACACTCAAAGTGATTACTCAGAAGATAAACTTTTTTTCAGGTAAAAGCTATCGGATTTGTTAGCTTTTAGGATGCCATCACGGACTGCAGAACCAGTACAACATCTGAGGAGAATCTCCTGCCAGCAAATTTCCAAGTTTATGCTAAGCATCAGTCCTTCCTCCTCTCCAATTTGCTTTATCTTTCCACGGCACGGGCTTCTTTGCAGCAGGGGGTCTGCTTTTAAATTGTGTTTGAAAACTATCGCATAATTAGTAAAAACAGCAGTCACTTCATTAGCCACCGCAGCATTTCCTGTCTCCTGCACGGCGTGAGAGGAGCCGGGAGCCCGAGTCCCAAAACCCGACAAGAAAACTGACCTTTGCTGGATGCGCGGGTCGGTTTGCACCAAGGGCAGGATGGCTTCCAGCACTTTGCTGGCTGAGCCCGGCAGCATCTCTAATACTTTCTTATCAATTGCCATTTTGTCCACGATAGTCTTAAAGTAGCGCAACGCACTGACGACCTCCTTCTCCTTCTCCTCTAGCCACGATACATTCTGGAGAGGAAGAAAAAGGGAGAGATGTGTTAAAATCTCAGGATTTTGAAGGGCAAGGGTACTTTAACTTACCCGAAGTACTGAGACAATAAATGAGGTACATTCCACGAGGACCAGAGAAAAGTCCTTCAACAACCAACACTTTTAAATTGAATTACTACTCTTTCAAAAAAGTCAGTGCAAAACTGCACCCACACTTTAACTTTCTGAATTACGCGCATTCCAAACTGAAGGCTAATCTTGATCAGGTTTAGGTCAAGATTAACACTACTGATGATGTGAAGGGCACTGCTTTGAAACCCACACGTCAAACTGGGAGGGTGAAAGAAAAAAAATATACCAAGTGCAGATAGTAACAATAATGCAAGAAAGGAAGCAACAACTGCTGGTTTTAAATAGAGCTGCCCCTCTGATGTGATCAAAATCCTTTTACCTTCAGCACATCCCACTATCAAAAGGTCTTTTCAATCAACAAATGCAATGGATCAGGAAAAGGGAAAGAGAAGAAAAGGAAAAGGAAAGTCCAAACACCACAACAATCCGAACAGATGCCTCCATTTCTGTACCCATCCCTGATAGTTTCAACGACACACATGGTGTTCACCCTTATTGAGTAATTCTACCGATTCCAATACGCCTACTTATATGAGAGCAAGCTGCAGTCTTCTCTCTCCATTTGCAAATAAAAATCACCCCTCTGATCAGCCTCCAACCTAAAGTCACTATGTGATGCTGCTGGAACAAGGGAACCCACAGGCTTTCCATACGGACAGGCTGCGAAAGCCAAGTTTTGGCATCAGTGAATGAGCGTTACAGAAGGGAACAATTCAGTGGAGCTGAGCTGTGGTCACCAACTTCCGTGCCACCACCACACTGGAAGAGGAAATTCAGAAGTGATACGTGATATCTTAATGGCATTCTAGACAGGGATATTTTTTAAAAGTTTACCAGAGCGTGCCTGGAGGACTTGTAATGCCACAAGTAGTTCCTAAGTGAGGTTTAAATTAACTACTGAACACTGCTAGACAAGGAGCAGAGAGCTTAGCAGAGTCAGGTTTCACCATTATCTCCTCAGTAAATTCAGCTTCAAGAATTAATGACCTGTGGGCATTGTGTGCTCCCCATACTCTTGTCAGCCGTTAAACTGCTGCTTTTCTGCAAAATCAGGCCAGCAGCCCAAAAGGTTTTAGGAAGAACAATTTATAGGCAGCACTGGTTAGTAATTTGGGGCCAGTTGTATAAAAGGATTAGAGTCTCAGCTCCCATTTATCTCCAACTTTAGAAGTCTACGTCCCAGTCCAAGATCTGCAAACCACCCTGTCATTTTCCATCTCATCTGGGAAGTGCCCAAACTCCGCTGCTGCTTCCACTTTTTGACAATATCGCTTGCCAGGCACCTCAAGTTCTGATCCGCAGCCCACGGCGCCCCAAACTCCTTTGTTGAGGAGCACCCTGGCAACTCGCTGATCTCAAAAACGCCATTGCCCATTTTTCAGGCATGTGTCCTCGCCACTGCACAGTTTATTCCAGGATACGGAGCAGCTCGCTCCCTCCCACGAAGGTTTCGCTCTTTGTATGAAGTGACCACGCGCTGCAGGGACGAGAGCGCCTGTGTATTCCCTGAGCGAGTATGACTAAGGCCCGGTGGCCAGAGCTCTCAAACAGAAGTGAAAAAAATGTGGATTGCAGTTCCTGCTCGGATGGCTGTTTATGTATTTCATTCAACAACTGTTTCCTGTAGGAAGGCTTGTGACTTAATAGCTTAAACACTCTCCTGGTGCATGGGAGGGATGGGCTTGATTCTGAGAGTTCAGGGCTGAGAACGACAAGTGGAAACCCAAATCCTTCCGCAAGGGCTTTGTTTCCCAGTAAAAAAATCTCAATCTGTACATAAAAAAGGTTTTGCATCTTCAGCATGCCTTATCAGTAAATCTTCTTGCATTGTTTTTTAAAGAAGACAAAGAAAAGCAAAATCTTCACCTACTATTAACATGCTAATATATATTTGCTATAGAACCGCATTTGAAAAGGGTCCTTCATTTTCAAACTTATTTAATATGTGGCCACATATCAATTTAAAGGAAGGCCTCTGAATTATCTCAATATACCATCCCAAAACATTGCTGGAATTAAAAGCCTTCAAGGAGTACTCTCAGATTTTGTTTTATTTTTATTCTTTAGTAGCAGTCAGTAATACAAGGTGCTCGGCTTCCTAGAAAGCAGATTCATAACCTCTTGGGGGAAAAAAATACAAACCCTACAGACTGGGAAATAAAAGCCTCATCATCTCCCACCTGACGGTGCAGAATAGGGCTGGGAAGCCCCATAGCAATTTCTGTGGGTGTCAAGCACGTCAGACAGAATAAGATAACTGTACCCTGCCGACTGCCCTCAAACATCCTCAGCAAAGATAACCTCAGAAAGTTTGCACCTCTGGTGCTGCACACTGGATGGGATTTTCAACAACTGCGAAAGGTTTTGAATGATCATAAATAGCCTCGATTGTTCTTAACTTTTGGCTTGGATTTATACTTGAAAACTGCACCAGTACTGCACAGAGAGAGGCTCCAGTCACATAATCAGGTCACAAGAGCAGAGGAGATGACACTTGGACCGGTTTGTGCTGGGAAAAGCGGTGAGCTCAGCTCTTCGAGGATGTGAAGCACGTTGGGTCTGAGGAACCATGTGCTGGAATCAGCAGCTGCTCGAACGCATCTGTTGGACTCTCCCTGCCGATGTCGTCAGGGATTGAGCACGACTTTGGACCAGCTTCAAGGGTTTGCTCGCCTGGGTTTGGGGGTTTTAAAAGGATCACACCCCAAAACCAGGCAGTTATTTGGAAGCTGTAAGCATAACCATAGGGTGTGCATGTTGGGAGGATGTGTCAGGCCATAAACTACATTCCATAATGAGATACTTAAATGCTTACGGAAGGAGGTCTTGTCAGGCTCTCCAAAGGGAATTACATGGCTTGGTTGCTCTTATTTTATACTACACAGCAGAGTTTATAACTAACCATAAAGTAACCCTGTGAATCCCTGAAAAATCTGCAGAATTCCACCGAGGACAAAGTCACGCACTGAAAGCAGGGCTGCAGATTTTGATAAACTGATACCAGCAAGCAAGAAACCCGCAAGACTAACCGAACATGTCCTTCGTCTGCTTACCTTGTTCGCTGTCTTCTCTGGTGTTTTCACTGTCACATCAACTTGCTTTCCTTTCTTTGAAGGGGTTCTCTTTATTTTTGGTGAATGAAACTTGCCCTTCAGCTTCATAGTGAACGAGGAGAGATGGGAACGCTCAGAATCTAGAAAGACACAGAAATGCGTTACTGGATTAGGGTAAATTTGTTGAAACCAGGGAGGTTGTGTTACAGCCTTATCTGGAAGAGCAGCCTACGAAAAACATTGCAATCATGTAAATTTATGGAGTGGAACAAGATTTAAAAAAAATTGTGGCTCTCTATGATGTTTCCAATGCCCTTCCCAGGCTGCTCTGCCCACTCGGTAGCATCACCTTCGAATGTGGTTCCATGGATCATCTGAAAAAAATCTCCAACCCTTGTCACTCAACGGATTCCAAACCAGAGAGCAGAGGAGTTGCTTCAATACCTTGAAGAAACTTAATTTCAGAACTGCTCAACCTTTTAAAAATCGTATTTTCATGGGGTTTTTTTTAATATCTAAAAGCTGAAGCTCAAAGGTTTTCAATCATGCCTTATGCAGACTTACTGTTGAAATATATTTTTATCTGTTTAGCCACGAAGCTAAATAAAACTAAGCTGCCTCGCAGAGAGCAATTTAGAATGTATTCTGAGCAAAGAGCACTTTAATAAATGAAAGTCTGAATTGCTCTCTAGTGACCCAGATAATTCAGGAGAAGACACTGAACTTGTCTTTAACTATAGCATCAAGGAAAGCAAGCAGTTTTGCTGTATGTTTCATTTTTCTTTTAGGTTATTTGGGAACGGACCGCACCGGCTGTAGTGAGTCCAGGACACAGCCCCGTGCATGCAGCACTGCAGCACCGCGTTAGCATGCAGGCTGCAAACAGAAAAGGCTGCTGAGTCAAATCTAGCACCCTGGCGCTAAATACCACGCTGCGGCGCAAACCCCGCTCCCCGTACTCAGAAATCGCCTCACCACAGCTCGAGGGAAGGAACCCGCGCTTGCCTCCCCGTAAGGGCTGTCTCCCCTTAAACTTGGTTTCCTGGTAGCACATTAAGACCCTGTTATTAACACCTTAACCAGAGGCAGAGCTCTGGTTAGTTGTGTCCTCTAGCTCAAAATTTTGCAGGCATCCTATTAATGGAAGCTGCACCAGCACCGATTCTAATGTAGTCTGACTGCCGACCTGTTCTCCATTTACAGGAGTTTTTTAAACTTTTCTGTGTATCATAAAGTCCCATTTAATGCACTCAGGAGGGAGGCTCTAAACCCCCTGGTCACCGCAGATAAATCCAGACATATCAGTTGGCCTCTGAAGAATCACTTGGAGCAGCTGGCACCCTAACTTAGCAACAATTGACGTCATTGCTTTGCATCCACATTGGGATCTCCAAACCTTCAAAATCTCCCCGGCTCCACAGGGTGCTGAAGGTCACCACTCAAACCAGCTCCTGGCCGCGGTGATAACGCTCTTGCACTCCCCCCCTCCAAAATAATTCCTATTTATTTCATACACCACATGAGAATTTCTATACACGCACATGTATGCACCCTTGCCAAGAGAAGTCACGACTCCAAATTTATTTTTCAAGAACTGGCAAACAATTACAATAATTAATCTCCAGGGAAATGATGGTAGCAGCAACAAATTGTGTCTGGCTCCTCCACGGGCTGCGGCGCGATCCAAACTGCTACTCTGAGTAAGAAAATGTTCAATACCTACAGACCCCTTTGTAGCTTATGGTGATAATTCTGCCTTGCAGCTACAAGACATTTGGAAGGGAGAAAGGTTTCAGAAGACCAGAATTTCCTTTTCTCCTCCCCACCAGACGTCTGTAGCCACATTTATGGAACAAGCACATAAGCAGCTGAACCAACGTGTGTGCATGGTCTGGAACCTCCAAAAGGAGATGTCTTGTTTGTGGAGAAAGTTTCTCTTCCTCGGCGAGCGGGTTCCCCTCACCACCACCACCAGCCTGACCATTTCCATTTGCTCTCTCCACCCTTCTGTCACCTCAAACACCGAACCATTCGCACACCACGCTCCGAGGGACACAGACCGACAGAGCCAGGACAGGAGCAAGCGACTGAAGCAGAACGGGAACTTCTAAAATAGTATTAATGAAGTAAACCAGCTGACATTTGCAAAATTAATAAACGTTATTGTTTGAACAGCCCTGCTAAGCCCTGCTTTGAAGATCACAAATTAATGCAGCTTTTTACTACCACGTCTTTCCATCTACAACACGCATTTTCCAGATCTCATCTGCTCACAGGCTTCTGATGCATTTGCAGTTAAATGAGTCACAAACCAATATTCTCTGACACTCAATTACACTTAGTACTTAAAATAGCGCTTTTCTTGTTCCAGGCACATTGCAAACACATCCTTCTCATCCTTAAACAGTCAGGTCTCAACCTTAGCCCGTGGCACAGAGGCGAAGCAGCTCATCTAAACAGAGCAGAGGTGAGTCAGTGACTCCAGGACAGCGTCTCCATCGCACGGTCCTCGGTCCTCTCCCCACATTCACGAATCAAGCAGTGGAGTTACTGTGATTACATTCAGCGAAAGCCAACCGACATTATTCAGCACGACGGGCTTTATGGTTTTCAAGCAGATACATCATTCAAGCGTTAGGATTTGCATTTTAATGAATCTGGATGGAGTGGTATAAAAGAGAACGGACACTTCAATAGGAAGGTATTCTAGCTCAAAGGTGGAATTTACCTAAGCTTTTACAGACGAAGATGAAACTCTCCAGCAAAAAGCACATCTGAGCAAGACTTCCTAGCCTGGTTACCATAGCACTGGTCTGCTTTGAGAGAGTCACTTTCTTTACACTATATTCTAATTTAAATATCTAACATGTCCTGTGTCTGTCCAGTTAAAAGGTTCCAAAAGCACAGCATGCCTTTGCAGATCAATTCATTTGATAACATGCAGAGAGAGGCAGAAAACAGAGCCGTGGCACTTCTCAAACCACTTCTGTCCCTCTGCTCCTCCCTGCCCATCTACAGTAACCAGACCCCTTAATGCAGCATTGAGGTTGTTCTGAGCCTGGTCGGCTGCCCGCTGGAAATTGTTCTATCATATTACCCTTGCCTCTTACTCATGAATAGCCAGCAGTGTTTAACTGGAGCCTCAGCACCAGCTTTCTGAACTTCTCTTTCTCCCTTCTGGTGGCTGCAGTAAGTATCCCATACTTACTTCTACGCAGTGTCCCAATATTTATCAGATGAACGGGAATAGACAGGGTAATAAACTTGATGGAGTGATTTCAACTAGAAAGCGGAAAAAAAAATGCTGTTGTATCACAGCGTTCCTGACTTTCTGTCCCCTCGGATTTCATCTGTCTGGATGCTCTGCTGCTGCACATAACTGGAAAATAAAACCCCTTCAAAATTATTTTCCTATGGAGTTGAGTTTCTTGATTTCTGACTGTAAGTTTTAATACGTCGCTCGTTTCATTGCTAATTCCGTCTCTCTATTAACGAGGCTCCCGCTCCGCTGTGCTTGAACGCGCTCCAGCTGTTGAGTCCTGCTCAGCCCTCAGGCTCTCTGCCCCGGACGACATGTGTCTGGGGTCCGACCAGACCAGGACACGAGGAAGTTGCTGTTGCCAGCCTGCCCCAAGCAGCCAGGGGTGGCCAGAGGGGTTTTTGGGCACCCACCGAGCCCATGGCTGGCCAGGAACCACCTCGTGCCCCGGCAGCTCCGGCAAAGCAGTGCTGCCTGCCCGTTTGGTGGCAGAAAGCTAAATCTGGCAAGGAAAGAACTGCAGATTTTCAATGACAGTGGATTAAGAGGCACAAGGGAAGGCAGATAAATCAGCTTATGTGCTTGCGGGCGAAGAAACTAGGCTGCTTAGGAGAAAGCCGGCAAGTCAAAGCCCAACGTCCACCGCAGTCATAGCCAAACGTTTTCTTTCCACTGGGGTTCAAACCAATGCCAGGAATCAAGTCGAAACACGTGCACGTTGGTGAATTCCACCAACCTAACCCAGTAGCAAATCATCTAAAGTCAAAATGAAAGTTCGGCCTTTCACAGAGCTCGGTCATGGCACTTTCCAGCTCCTCGCCGGCTGTGCCGCACCAGGAGGCTCCAGAGATGGGCAATAACCCCCGGCTGCTGCTGGACCCCCGGTCATCTTTGTCACTACAACACAGCTCAATGGCCCACAGGCTGCAGCAGCAGGGATGTGCAATTTAATTGTTCAACGTGTCAACCAAACAAATTGAAAATAGACTTTTATTTTTAACAGAAAAACCCCAAACTTTACAATGCAGTGCCTTTTCTTTCCTTCACCTGAACCTTCCATCTTCTCTCACTCTGTATGTGTTCACACACACCGAAACCCTGCAGCTTTAGAGGAGACAAAGCCTTATAAAAGGGTTATAGTTCATCCTCCAGCTTGGACTGACTCTTGCAGCTCGTTAGAATGAACGAAGTGGAGTCTAAAAATCTTATCCCACAAATGGTTCTCTTTTCTAAAGGCCATTTGGGTCTCTGCTGGATGCACATATTTAAAAGCTATCAGATTAAAAATAACAGCAGACATCTCTCCCCATGTCATAATGAAGCTATTGTGCACATTTTTAATCAACCGCTTCTGCCATTTACGCCACGAGTCCTTTGAAGGCAGAGGTGACTTATGTAATGAGTTACACAACGATGCCCATTAAAATGGCATTTGTTCCCTTGGGCTCAGCTCCATCATTTGTGGAAGACAAAAGGCAAGTTGCAAGGCTTCAGCTAAACCCTTGCTGACAGGGACTTTAAGAGTTCTGAAGCAAAAGGAAAAAATAATGAGCTATAGTTGAAAACAACCTTTCTGCTGCGGCGAGAGACTACGGCTGGGGCTACGGCTCTGGCTCCTCTAGACCCAATTCTGCTGTCAGAAACACAGGAGAACAGGGGATTCAGGCCGGACAGATGGGCACACGAGAGCTTCCCGTGATAACCACGAAGTGCTGCAAAGAACAGATGTTTCAAGATTTTATATGTATATTACTAGAACTCCCAACCATCTCGCACCCTCTCTCTTAACCTCAGGGCATGGGCTGTTATCTGCTACCTACTTGTAAGCACACAGATCTGTGGGGCCTTTGCCCTGGCTGAAGCTTTTGGGCTCTCCTGGAATGCAAACATTAAAATAACAGTGATTGACAGAAAATCAAAGCCTTGGAGCTTTGCAGAAACGTCGCTCTAACCTGAAACTCCAACAGCCTCTCCCAAGAGCCGAGTTCCTCCGATGCAGGAGGAACGATGTGGAGCTCACCAGCGGGCTGTGGCCAACAGAAAGCTACCGCGGGGACACCTGAAAAATTAATTGTTAATAATATTGTGGCGGAGAGCATCTCTGTCTTTCTTGTGACTAAATGTCTGAGCCTGCCAGTGTGTACCTATGGGGATGGAGAGGAAGCACGAGGCACGTTGAAGAAACAGCTGAGGAAAGAGAACTCCAGATACGTTCTCGGCCCTTTCACACCTGCAAAGTAACTCAGCATTACGTGGCAAACAGCCTTCTGCTACATTTCACGCCCTCTTTCTCCAGAAGTCCTGGGGATGCTTAGAAGGCTAAAAATGCTGATACACAGCACTGGTGCGATGCTTTATGTTCTCAAAAGGATGAACTGGGATCCTGAATACAGAAAAGACAAAATGTGGCAGAATAGAATGAAAATATCCCTTTTAAACATCTGAGCGTATCACTGCTGCATCACGGGTGCTACAGAAGCCCCAGATCTACCACTTCCATCTCTGTGAGTTTACTTTTCTCAACTTTGCCATTACCCCCAGAGACCGAAGCAAAGAGAATTTATTCAGAAACAAATAAGAGACCCGGCAGGGGATCCAGAAAGGAAAGAAAGAAGGGAGGGTGCAGTGTCAATCAGGAAGTTTGCCCACCCTAACCTTTGTACCTTAGGTGGAGCTGTTTGTGAGCTGCTCCAAGTCCCTCTCCAGGGAACCCGTTTGCCAGGAGAGCCGCCAGGTTTTGGAGGAAAACAGTGGAGGAAGGGCAGCTCGAGCATCAAACAACCCCTCTGGAGCGCGAAAGAAAGTTTGCCTTTAACATCACGTCACCCTCGAAACAGCCAGCGCTCGGGAGCGGAAAGACCGGCTGCCCTTTTTCTTTTTTGGCAACATTACAGTGAATGAGCATAAACCAGCAAGCATTAATGATGTGCAATGACAGCACACAAACTTCTATGGAAAAGGGAGGCTCAGTTCCCTCTCAGCTGGCCAGGCAACGCTCACTGACTCACAGGCTTCATTATTTTTTGTGCCGCCCTCTGGGGCCTCCAGAGGAAGCAAAACATTTTTATTTGTCAGAGAGCACATTTTTATTTTGAATTTTTTTTTTTTTCTTCTTTCTAAGTAACCATGAATGAGGCATCTCCAGCTGCAGCAGCCTCAAGTGGAAAGAGCCCACAGTGTTTGCGAGGGAATCGGGAGGCACAGAGGGCGACTTATCAATTCAGCCACGTCTCCCGACTCCAGCGAAAAGGACTGGGTCAGTCAACAACATTAATTTTACAGCGCATTAGTACTACAGCTCTTCCTCCTCCCAGTTCATATTCGGAACCAAATCTTCAGGTTGCAAAGAAGAGAAGATGCACCAAATGAAGCAGCAAGTTCAGAGCAGCCGACCGGGTTCCCTCCCAGTCCTCTATTAGCCTCAAGTATTTCAGAAGACAGAAATCTCCCTGCATGCACACACACAAATCAGGAATCCTTCAGCTGCTGGAAACCCTGCAGCAATGCCACCCAACCCATTTACGGGGGCGGGGGAATTAAAAGGTACAATTAATTGAACAAGGAGGGATTTAAGGGAGTAGGGCTTCGCTACCCAAGTTCAGTTTCCTCCAGCAGACCAAAGCTGGCTTTGAGCCTTCTTTCGGAAAAAAGATGCTGTAATTTATTGATAAGCAGCAGACAGGACTTTTACCCTGTTTTATCAATCCAGCAGATTGGTCCCATACCAACTCGGGAGCAGAAACGCTGCCATTTACCAAATCATAGCAAACCTTTGTGCCGCATCTGGCGAGTCTCTGGTAATTTCCCATGTAAGTACTGATTTTGCACAGCCCTGCAAGCCCCAGAGAACTAATGGGATTACAACACTGGTAACATGACTCGTAACTCCTCCTGTGCCAGCAACACTAAAACAACAAGAGAGTCAAGAAGCCTCCAACGTCAACATGACTGCTGTGGTCCACGCTCACCCTGCTCTACAGAGAAACCACCGAGGTTGTTAACCAAACATTTAATTTGAAATGGAAAGGAATCATCCAGCTACAAGGCACAGCCTCTGCGTTACTTCAGCGAACAGCCCTGAGCACAGAAATTGCAACGGTTGCGAGGGGAATCTGTTGAATTTCGCCGTTCACCAAACATGACTTAATAAGGGGTCCGTGGGCATCCCCACTCGTCTAACGGCTTTATGAGGATACAGTCATGACAGTGATTCAGACATCTAAAAATAAAGCCCTGCAGGCACAAGTCTGCGTGCGCACTACCTGAGTCACTCCCGGCTGGAGGAGCATGCGAGCCAGAGCTAATTTGTTTCATTCACACCATTGCCACGGCCGAGCAAAAAGCCTTATCGCTGAGCTCCGCTTCAACTCTTTCTCCCCTCCTCTCATTTTACTCGAGCACATTTAGACTCTTTCCACGCTGAAAAACCTTTGCTAGGCTTGGGTTTCAGTCGTGCGGCTGTCAGCGCTGAAACTCAGACCTGAAAGATTATAACCCGCTGTTGCTGAAGCTGTTTATCCATCTCCAAGGTGACAGAATGTCGTCACTGGCACTCTGCAGGACGGCAAGCAGAAACGCATTATTTTAGATGCTTCAGGGAAAAGCCTAACTGCTCGCAACCTGCCTCCAGGTTCAACAGCTGAAAAACAAGGTTGTAAATGAGGTCTTGACTTTGCATCTGCCCCACAGCACGTTTTGAAAGGGAAAAACTCAGGCCTCTTTCATCCTCGGAGAGCAACCTCAGCTCTCATTCATTAGGCGATGGAAAAAAAAAAAAGAGAAGCTGGCTCGGATCTGCCTGACACAATTTCCAGTTGCTTTGGACATTACTAATTATAGTCATCTTTATTTTTGACCTCTGATTACAGACTCTTTGCACATTCAGACTGAACTGCAAAGCTAACCCCTCTTTTCTAGTAGGCTTGGGAGGAACCTTATACCCTGCCCAAAGCCACCGCCCACGCTCCTCTGAGCTGAGCACAAGAACTAAGATCAAAACATGGAAAGCATTTGCTTAAACACGCTCAATTCTATTTCCTTCTTTAGCAAGTGCCATAGATTAAGGGCAACAGTCCAGGTGAGAGTGTGATGTAAGCTCTTCTCCATGCATGTTAAGAGATGAGCTAACTCCTCTGCAAGGAAGCCTCATTTCTCACTGTTCTGACTAGCGCTGTATCCTCGGGGCTCAGATGCTGAAAAGCAGATATTTGGTTCGGTAAGATTAAACGTGCCTGCACAACTCCTGTGCACCGTGCCGGGGGCTCACATCTCTGCAAGAGAAAGAAAAATGAATTTGAGGAGCCGGGCCAGCGCTGTCTCCTAGAGGGGCATCGCAATGCCAGTGTAAACTTCCCTAATATTGCTTACTCAATCAAACGAGGCATCACAGGAGGGCCACGCAAATCACTCAGCTTTGAAGTCCTGCTCTGCTGGTGCCCCAAAGGGCCAGCTCTCTATCTGCACATACACACAGCCTGTGTGCTAAGTGATACAGCGGCACCGGAGGTGTGAAATTTCTGATGTAATCAGCTCAGAAGCTGCTTTTACATTATTGTTGTACCGCTTACAGAAAGGGTTAAGAAGCCCCAAGCCATATCCTCAGTTCCATACTCTGTTCTATACCTGATAGGATCTGCAACCAAACCACCAGTTTTATTGCCTGCCTACAGGCAGTAGGAAATTTTAGTCTTCTATAAGCACAATTTGAAACATCAGTGCCTCCAGCAAGGGGAAACTGAGATGTTAATTGAACTGAACAGCCAAGGAAGGAGAGGAAATACTAGGCCTAGTGTAACTAGTCTCTGTTAGCCGTAGGATTAGCACATCTCAGTACCATCATGGCAGGAGTCTGAGGTGTCTATATTTTACTCTACTGCACATAAACATTAAAAGTTACGTTAGTTATTCGTGTAAACTCTCTATTTTATCCTGTCTCCTCATGCCTGAATTAAAACCACCTGGTTACATCGCTCCTACAGATGACAGGGTTCAAGGCGGCACACTGCTACAAACACCCATCTTCTCAGAAAATCCTGATTTTAAAACAAATAATAAAATCTAAAAAAAAAAAGATACAGAAGAACAAACTTCCACAGAAGCAAACCGTAGCAGATCTGTACAAGCGTCACCAGAAACACAATGGGAATCTGAAGAAATCCATGTAAACACAACTGAGCATCCTGAAGACTCCTTGAAGATCTCTTGTATCACCCTGGCAATCTGTATTTTAACAGTTACTGTGATCTTTTACGGAAATTGCAAAAATTGGGCCCTACTAAGAATCACTTTCTATTCTTTAAGGATCTTCCACTTTACTGATACAAGAAGTTGGCCTATATTTCAAGAATAAGTACCTTCAATGGGGCGATAGCTGAAGGAAGCCAAGCTGAGACTGTATTTTACCAAAAACAAAGCTGAACCTTATCTCAGCATCTCCTTACAATCCTGCTGAAACAATTCTTTTATCACCGAATAAATCTTGGTGAATTAACAGCTACTTGAGTGAGGTTTTACTAACAGCCCATTCCCTTATCACATCGCATCCCATGCAGAACATGGCATCGGGTTTCAAAAGTGAGATGTTTGCCCAAGAGCCAAATTTGCCAGGGAGGCACAGGGTGCCTCGGGAATGCATTCGAAAACCACCATGCGAAAAAACACGTTTTGAAACCCCGTGCCCAGACTCTGTGGCAGAGAGACCTTAGGATTCTATAAATAAGAAATAATTTTGTACAGTACTTATATTTAATTTGGTCTCGACAAAGCAGCAAAACCACAACTGCCAAAGCTATTTACGTCTCTGCAACACAACGTGCGACTGTGTGGCGATCCGGCCGTCCAGCCCCGAAAGGTGAGTCAATATGAATTGTGGTATATTGAGCAATAATTTGGGAGCTTAGGGGGTCCGTCTGGAAAACAGCAACTAGTCTGTAATGGGAAATTTTGGCTCCACGAGGCCTCAAGCTGGGGTCTGGCGGCCCTGGGGCTGCGGGTCGGGTCAGGCCGCGCTCCAGCACATCCAGAGAACGTCGTCCCTTCGGTCAGGGTACGGCGGTGCTTTGTCAAAGCTTCTCTGGGGTTGACTTTCTGCTCTTCCAACATTCAACACCCTACAGAGTTCTGCAGCGGATTTAGTACGTCACAGCAGCTGGGTTCAGCAAAACGTAACGACTTGTTTACAAAAATATATTTGGTGCCATTATTAAAAAAGGTGAATACCTTCCGGACTTCCTGGGCTTAATGTTATCACCTGATAATGCATGACCACCCTGCACAAGCTCCATCCCTGTTGGATTTTGAGTCTTCAACTGCGTCCAGCCAATGAGTACCAAAAAAATCACACTATAGTAAAGCAACGAGAAACGCTGTAAACAACCTTTCAACTAATGAACAACCACCTATAATGGTGCAAACACACAGCTGACTTTGTACATACGATCCACGTTATTTTGCAGTATAAGAAGAATCTAGTACTAAGCTTTGTGGCAGCCTAAAAACCATGGCTTTGCAACTGCGATCTAATATCACATGAGCCAAAAAATACTTATGCCTAAGAGATTATGAGTCTGAGACTGCAATAACAACAACAAAACCGGGGCAGACTGGTGGCCCCACACACCTTTCTATTTTCTCTACTCATGGAGGGTGGGAGGAAAAGAAAGGACACGGGCGATGGGGTTGGTGCTCGGCAGAAATAGCCGGGTGTTGTGGGAGCAAACATCTGTTCCTCCCCGGGAACGCTCTCCCATCGCAACTTCACAAGGACGTTTCCAATCTGAGCTTGGACTTCATTTCTTTCAGCAAGTGTTTTGGGGAAACTTACTTTTCCTTTCTGCCCTGTTTACAAATTTACACAACGAAATCAATTTGCCTACTCACCAAACAAACAAGTAGGTTCTGCGGTTTTTTCCTGGGTGCTCATGAACTCGACTCGGAAGCTCAGCAAATAAACTCGCAGCTGCATTTACTTCTAAACTGCTGATTTCTGTAGAAGAATGACAGATGGAAGAGGTATCTCCTGCTTCATTTGTGGCAACTCTGCAGTCAGGAAAGTCTGAATACACTAAATGTGCCATCACTCTTCATCAACCTGAAAACCAGCCATGTATCTATTGCAAAGAGTGCAAAACATGAAGATGTCTCAAACAAATCTCGGAAAAGGCATTTGACTTGGGAAAACTGCTTCATTAAATGTGTTGAGAGTCCTGAGTTCCTCCACAGAATTCTCCTAGAGTCTATGACAGCATTTCCACGTCCATCCTGATTTTTACACACAAGCCATGGGTGCAAAACATCTATAACGGTTTGATTGCTCTCATTTGATAAAAATACACAACATTATATACAGCAGTCACAGTGTTAAATGACAAAACTGAACTCAGTCATATAGAAACTCTGAAAGATGTCGCTCACGGAAGACATTTTCAATAGGGATTTAAATCATTCATAAAAGAGAATTCAAAAAATAGAGAATACTTCAATATTTCAAGCATAGTCAAGTTCATTTGCCCTTTGTTGGTAGAGAACAGAGCAGGTGAAGAGCTGAGCTGGTTTTCTGGCAGCTCTGTGAATCTATACTTTTAAGGAGATTGCCTGAAACTATAATACACCATTAATTTACCCTGATAAAACATATAAGGTTCTTGTGGCTTTGCATGTTGATAACTCAAGGCTCTATAAATGAGAGCTTTTCTGTCTAGTGAAGTTAATTCAAATCAAGGTGAAGGGTGGAAACTCACACACATTATTCCCAATTAACTCCCCACCTGGTTTTACTTTGGAATAAGATTGTCCACTTGCAAAGCGGATTGAACTAATTAGAAGCCAAACTAGCAATAAAGGGAAATATTTCAGGATAATTCTCCTATCTATGGGAAGATGTTTCTCAAAGATAAAGTCTAGCTTTGTCAAAGGCGAGTCAGCTGTAGACCAAGCAGCGAAGCTCTAGGCTTCCATTAGACAACAGTCTAAACAAAACCTAACCTAATACAAAAAAGGCATCTTGTTTTTACAAAGGAATTTGCAGAATGTTTCTTTGGCCCCTTTAATGTCAAAACTGCCACCTCTGTGTCTCTGAAATGACTCGGTGATGGTTTTTCATTTTACACAGCCAGAAATTCACGGCGCAAATGGGTAAGAGGTGGGTGTTCAGAGCAAGTGACACTTGCCATCAGTCACATGAAAAACCAATGCAGAACAGACACAAAACCCGGTCAATATTGGTGGAGGACCTACCTGGGTGACAGCAGCTCAATTCTTGATGTCACTGTGAGTGGCATTAAAGGACAAAGCGGACTAACCGTGACCCTGAAGCCACATAATATTCCTATAATCGGCTTGAAACGCACGGCCTGTCAACAGGCAGCAGAGAGTAAACAGTTTGGCAAAGCTGTCCAAGCAATAATCAGGCTACTGTGAAAGAAATGCCCAATATTCACAGCAATGACCCAATATAACCAGTCTCACCATCCCTAACAAGCTCTGCGGACATAACAATATGAATGCTTGCAGTCGCTTTCAACATTTCAAACCAAGACACCACTCCCTCATATTCTTAATTGCCTTCCACAGCAAGAGAGACGGGGATTTGGAGTCTCCATAAATTCTGGCTAGTAGAGAAATCAGCCCATTAATTTTCTACCAGGCTTATTTTATAAAATTACTAGCCAAACCAGAGTCCAATAATGAGATGATCTATTTGGAAATAACATTTTGCTTGGAGTAAAAAACGAAACACCATTTTAATCTATAATACCCATAAATCACTTTATTTGCAGACTACAGCTTGGGGATTCAGGGCCAATCTAGTGATGGGATTTCTCTTCTCTTTGCACCATGTCAGCATCTGGTCTCTTCATGTGAAAACAAAAAGCTGCCCAAGGACATTATAGCACTTTCACACCCTGAACCACCCAAAGAGTCTGCCTCGTTCGGTTAGTTATAAACACACTGCATTTTGCATTTCCTACCATTTTAGTCCTGAAAGTGTTTAGGTGAATATACGGTAACGCTGACTGGTAGAGCAGGTCATGTTGAACTTCGAACAAATACAAACCACTTCTTTATTGAAAAGCTGAAATCGAACGCTTCAAGGCTTCTTTCAGAAAGCAATAATGCAACAAAATGATGGGTGTACAAGGCAAAGACCAGTAAATACAGTCAAAAGTACATCGTCCTCTCCCTAGACATGTTCCTACTGTTCAGTTATATTGTGGTAGACATGGATTGTTACAGGATTTTCACCTGGCAGTGATTTTTTTTTTTTTAAATTTAAATAAACATTTTACTCCCATATATACGTAGTGCTTTTAAAGAGAAGCTCTGATTGTGCTGAATTACTGTACCAAGAAACAGCCATCACCAAGAGATAACAGCCAAGCATGAGAAAAATCACAACAGGAAGAAGAAGAATTATATTCCAGATACAAGAGCAAACGACGCAGCTTTCAAAGCATGCTAGGGGCTATACAGAGCCCACTTATCGCAGATAAGAATTCAGATTGAATTTTGGAGGTCTAGTCTGAAATACAAAGAGTCATAATATTCCTGGGGGTAAACAGCTCCAGAGAGCATCAGTGTTACAGGAGGAGGCTTCTTGAACGAAATTACCATTACTCTTACTTGAATTCACATCTTCTAGTTGTGTCTTAACACAATAATCCTGTATTATCTTAACTGCAGTCCATCATTTTACCTCCACAGAAGCACAGGCCAGCAAAGGGAATTCCAAAGTTCAAACCCATTGATACAGTTCAAGCTGGATCACAAAAATCACAGCGTAACCGCATCACACAAAAGGTCACCCACTGGGACCTGATGCAAAACAAGGAAAAAGAAAACAAGGAAACCAAACAAGGAAACAAAACAAACAAAGAAAACCCTTAAACAAAGAAGGAAAATATTTGAAATTCATCAGTCCATCCACTTCACTCCTGTTAATTCACGATAACCCGGATTCTTACAGCTAGCTCTAAATTTCCAACAATGTGTCATTTTATTTAAAAAAAACCCAACCAACCTGCATTTGAATTTCTACAGAAGAGCACAGATGTACACAACGCCTTGCATGTTAAATATGTGGCTTCATAGTGGCTTAGATTTCACACGTGCCCACTATTTCAATGGTAAATCTGTTCTGACATTGCTTATTGTTACAGGATCTGAAAAACACAGAGACACAGCGAGCGGCTAACATGTGAGTTTTGATAGCAAACAGGCTTTTTACCGAGGGGCTCCACAGCCAGAGAAGGGAAAAAGAGGCTGATCAGTCGTCAGTCAGACTCTTTTTAATCAGGTTGAAACGCTTTGCTGCGGAGAGGGGGTTCAATCTCTCCAATCCCCATTCCCATCGCTCACGCTGCTTTCTTAATTAGCAGCAAGTGGACAACAGCTGTCAGTAGCCCGGAGGCCAGAGAGTTATCAGCAAAAAGGGGCATGTGTTGAGGAGAGAGACACGGGGTGGCCACCGAACGGGTCTGGTAAATGATGAGCGGTCAATACACGCGAGAGATGCGGCCGCAGCCGAAATGGCAAATGGACACACGGCCTCGGACACCGAGACCCAGAGGATGCTCTTCCTGCTGCCTTCAGGCTGGTTGTTTTAACATATGACTAATTGCAATTTTTTATTTTTTTTGGTTAGTATTCCCATAACAGGAAAATTTAAGCTGAGAATAGAAGGAAATGGGAAGGTCATCCTAATGTCTTGATGGAAATATATGGGGGTCAACTCAAAGGCACAGCATAATCAAGTCTTCAAGACTGTTCCTGAGGTTTTAAGCAAAAAAGTTGAAGCACAGGAGAGAAGGGGAAGAAAAGACGTTTTACTTAAACAGCAGAGAAACTTTAGCAGAAGACACAAACTTAATCAGACAACTGGAAGCCATAACCTCCAATAGCACGAAAGGAAAAAAACTCTACTCAGTCATTATTATTTGTGTATTAAATCCTATGAGCCCAAGTCATTGGCCCAAGTCACCTTCCTGCACCACATGTCAGACTAATGTGGATAAAAATAAACTTCTGTCTTAAATAGGTGATACCCACCGGTGAAGCCATGTGCTCCTCTGACAACACAACTCTCTGCATGATCATGAGGCTCTGGATGATCAAGAAATAAAATAATCGATTCCCTGTTGGAGGTACTGATTACTGTCACTTGTGGCAGTCGGGGAACTCTATGCAATTGTAAGCAATAAAATGTATTATTCAAATTTCCCACCGCCCATTTGTTAATGAAAAATTGCCATCACCCTAACTTCTTCAAAAAACGCCAGGCTTCTTTCAAATTTGGCTTTAACCTACCCAGAGAGCAGAGATTTGGAGTGATTTTCCAAGGCCTGTCTGGCAGGCTGCAGTTCTGCCAGTTCTAAATATACATCGGCTTTCTGAGCTCGAGCCCACACCGGGGAAGCTGGGCTGAAGATGGAAGCGTTTCCCCAAGCTGCCAGTAGAGCAGCAACACATTTAAAAACCCTCATCAAATTAAGTGCTTAATTACAACTCAGACTTTGAGACTCTGGAAATGAGGATAATCTTCTGGGAAATTTATTAGCCTCCCACAAATGAAATTGCAACATACGAGCGCAAAGTTTGAAGAGCATCAGCCCGTCAAATCACACCTTGTATTAGATTCCTCAACTCTAATTCCCAGAGAATATGAGGTGGGGTCCGCAACTTAATTTCAGATTGTTGAGCCTCCATGAAAGATTAGGATCGACATAACCAGGAGGCTGAATCAGGAACAGTAGGTTCACACGATTCTAGGTGGCACAGAAGATTATCTGTATCTTCCCTCAAATGGAGAGATGCCACCGCTACACAGCACTACATCCTCAACTCTCACTACTTAATGTCCAAATGACCAAAAGAACAAGTTAAATCACAGCAGTAAAAGAATCAAGGGGAGAAGTTGTACTCACTCTTCTCGCCTCACTACAGTCAGCACTTTCCATCACCACTCACCACGAAGGCAAAAGTACAGAATAAATGCTTACACAATGCTCTAAAAACGAAAAGTTCTAGATGAACACTAAGCATTACACATTTTCCTTTCTGATTCATGAAATTACTGCAGCAAGGGAATTGAATTTTGTTCTCAAAATAAGCCAGAACATCCCTCATTTCCCCTTGCTCCCACCCCCATGCGCCACATTCAGCAGCAAGAGAAGCTCTACTGCTTGGGCAAGACGTGTGTGCGTGTCCCTTTGCTGTGACATACGTACCACTACTTGCTGGCACATCCCTATACATCTCCAGGACAACCACGCTGAATCAAACACTTGTGACCCAGGCTCTTAGACAGGATGCCCTACAAGCCAGACGAGTACACGTCAAAAAAAATTGTAAATTAAGAGAAACAAAGGCCAGTGACAGGTGACAAAGAAGAAATCACATCCTGGTTTCAAAGATAAGAAGAAACAATACAAAATAAAAGCAATTCAGACGCAGAGCTCAAAAGTAGAACGAAGGAAGTAACTGAAATTGGGTTGGAAGCGTCTCAGGAGCTGAGCTGGGAAACTACGATGGGGTTCACTTGTACCATACATCAGCTATAGGTGAACGGGTTTTCCCCTTCAGCGGCTTATCTCTGCACACTCGGCTTCCAGACAGGTTCATGTTTAGAGCACAGCACTTCTGGCTTATTCTTCTTTTTCTTTTCATGAGCCACAGGTCAGCAGTTCTGCGACAGCCACCGTGTCCAGGAAAAGCCCCCTCGGAGCCCAGCGTCCCCCTGCTGCTGGCGGCTGGCACCCATCACAGGGGTTTGGACCAAAAGGATTACCTCTTCTTCCAGAAAATGGCAACTGCAGAAATCAACTGAAAATGCCATTCATGAAAAAGAAACTTTTTGGAGGAAAGCTATGGAAATCTATGTATCGGTCTCAGCAAAAGTCAGCTCCGTGATTAAAAACAGAGAGGGACTACACCAAAAAAGCCCCAATTTAGTGATAAGGAAACTCAGGGCAGGGAGGTGACTGCATTTCAGGTGTGTGCCTTGTCTAATACAGGCCTTGGTAGAAACCCAGTCCAAGTGACACCGGTGCTACAGTGCTAGGAAATGCTAAAAGCTGCGGAGCCATTGAGATTACAGAGACAGAAACTGCTACACCAACTCAACTTGGGATAAATCAAATAAATTTGTACCCTGGAGCAAGAGTCTGGGGAGTGTCCAGACAAGCCTTTACAAATATTACCTAGCCTGAAGTTAAATACCTCTCTGTAAACTATCCTAGTGACTTTGATACCAGAAGAAAGTGAAACTTTTTCCAATACAAAATTCCAAGCAAGTCAAAATATGAAAGCAGCTCTTGACACAGCTTAATCACACTTTGGGGCTGATCATTTAAGCTTGTGCTGCTTCCTACCGATATTAAGGCATTCACAAGATTTTTCATATGGGTTACTCACACCGAACAGCTGCTCTGGCAACCGCTGGAGTCAGCATGTACTTCCTGCCTTGAAATAAAGTCATCAATATATCTCAGTACAGAAAATCATACTCTCTTTAAAACAATTCATCATAGGGTTTAGATATCAACTGGCTACGTGCCACCGACACTCCCTTAAACAATGGTTACACCCTCTATACAGCTAAAAATGAAATAGCTGAAAGGGAAGACATTTTATGCAAGTTCCCAGGGTAAAACACATCTGAGAAGCACTGGTCTGGGACTGACATTGTTCTACCAAAAGAATAAATATCTTGAGTCCAAATCATATTTCCTTCACCACCTTCCCAGACTCGCACAAGAAGAAAATCCATCTGAACTTTCTTTTTACACTTCTGGTGCTCTCTAACAGAATGAAAGCCCAGCATTTTACAAAACTGTTAAATAAATCAGAAGTGCTGCAGGTTATGATTTAACCTTTTGTTAACATCGCTTGTAGTGCCAGTGAGACCGTTTGCCAGCTAAGGAGAGGTTTGAAACTCTTTCAGTGTTGGCTTCACGCAAACGCTGAGGGATCTGCCCATCCCACAGAGATCTCCTCGCGTAGCGATGCTGCTCACAATGCCGCCACAGTGAGACGGGGTGTCAAGACAAACATCGTTGTATTAATTGCATCTGTTGATTAACCAGCCCAAGAACAGCTTTGTTTCAGTCACAGGCTTTATAAGACAGCACTGAAATGTTACTGTGAGTGTTGAGATGGATGAGTCAAGAGACAAAACACAAAAGCGTTTGTAAGGAGACTCTCGCTGGAGTAATTTGATGAGCTGCTCAGCTACGCAAAATGATGGTCTTTATTGACATAGCTTGCTCATATCGTCCTTAACTTGGTTTTACGTCTCTTTTGCAAGCTTTCCACTCAAAACTGGGCAAACACACACGTCACCTTCGCAAAGGTGAAAGATGGGTAAAGATGCATGACTAATCCGAAAACAGTTTAAGAAGTCGCACTAGATACTAATCCTTCTCATTGGGGAGTTTACAATTGCTCCTCTCTGTATTTTGGAGGCTTTCCTTGACCGTGTGGAGTGAAAGACTTTTCAAACCAACAGGAGAATAGAACGCTGGGGGTTTGGGGTTCAGAGCGGTGCGGGGCCACAGACCACAGGCAAGCGCCTCCTTCCATTCTCGGTTGGCTGAAACAACTCTGCAATGCCACGTAAGGTCAGTAGATTCAGGTTACTGAAAGAATGACATTTTAAACCTGATATCCCTCTCATCTGAAACCATCTGCAATTCATCTGCTAAGGCTGAGATTATTCGTCCCGGGGGAATTATCCACTAATCAGTTTTTATCTCCAAACTCGGCCCTCACGCTTGCAGCCAGTCCAGAGCTCAGTCTGGCAGAGGCTTTGGTTCCCTCTGCCCTCACCGGAGGCCACGGTAGCACAGAGCAGTCTCCCAAGGGACAAGCTTTCAAATACATTTGATGGTGGCTCCATGGCAAAAGGCAGGTCTGCGCTAAGGGAACTGGCACCAATTTACCAGCCAAGGCACAAAACAAGGCTTCACGTTATGCATCGCCTTAGCTAAGCTGGGCCTTAGTTCTTTACGCTTTCTTGCACGGGGAACTGCTGCGTGTGGTTCTGTCCCACCGTGATTTTATGAAGTAGGGTAAAAACTAAGCAAAACCAGAAGGTACAAGAGGAAAAGGGGTAAGGACGCCAGTGTTTCCCCCAAAACACACATACACAGTGGTCTGCACGGACTTTTGGCTTTTAAGCTCACTTTCTCACTGCCTGGCTGCTATTCTGTTCAGTATTTGTCACAGTCAAGCGTGAAACTCAAGAGGAGCATGTGGTCAAGTGAGTCAATCCCCTGGGCTCCGCAAGTCCTTCTCCTCTACCTGCTACTGCTCATCCTCTTGCTCCAGCCCTGTCCCGTTCCACCAAAGCATTCCCGATCGACTGCTCGTTTACTACAAAAGTGGTCTGTTCCATTCACCGGCCCATACTACGTACCAGCACAAAATTCATTTATATCTCCATATCCCAGAGCACTTATCCCTGTTGTGCAGGGGCTTCAAAATAAGATGTGCCCTTCATTTGCAATTAGCATGCAAAAAAACCCCAAATCCAGGCTGATAAGTTGCCTCCCGCAATTCACCCAGAAGCCAAGGCCATTACTGCAAAACTTGCAGTTTGCATGAACAGTAATGTAATAATTTTGGTTCATCTCATTTTCAGTTTTGAGGATTATGTAAAAATAAAAACAAAACCAAACTCAACTGGATTTCTTCCGACAAGCAAATTGTTGAACTGGCCACAAATCATATTGTACCCGCTGCAAAAGAGACATTCTGGAGATTCTTCAGCTGGTATGATTCAGGATAAAGGGCATGTTACAGCTGTACGACAGAGAATATTTTGGGAAAGAGAGATGTTTTTAATTCCCTCTGGTTCATTTAATAAAATCTAAACATCATCGCTTAAAATAACCCTGACAGACAAAGCAGGCCAGACCTTCCTATCCAACAGCCTAACCATGTACTGCATCAAAACTGTGGGATGGAGAAAAAGAAACCGTTTACACACAGAAGAGCAGGAATCTCTCTACCCAGACCCATTTGTTTTACTCTGCAAGTATTGACAGATGAGTAATGAAAACTGCTGCAGACACGGGCTCTTCTTCAAGGCAGCATCAGCTAATAAACCACAACCACAGCTGCAAAAATATTCAGGAATTTAACTAAATGACTCCTTCATGGGCACAGGATGGCAGGAAGAACCAGTTTTTATGCTTTTTTACCATCCCAAAGGTTAAGATCATAGTGTGCAGCATCAACACAAACCACTGTCACTTTTCTGGATAGGAAAGGTTTGAGTAACAATTTCATTAAATGTATTCTACTAATATTTCTAGCATTATTTTTTTCCCATTATGATCATGTTTGAAAGTTAGCATAGTAGGTTGCCAAAGCTTTCAGATGTGAAGTACCTCATCTGAGAGGTATTAAATGATAAAAACAAATGAAAATAATCCTAAACCCTCAGGACAAGCCACAGCACTGATAACATTGCTGAGAACGGAGTTTTGCAGGATTTATTAACTTTGGATGCCGGAATCAGATCAGGACCTCAATCAACACCCATGTTAATAGCACATATATGCTGGGAGTGATTTTGGAATCAGTTATGTTTTCACTTGATGGGGGAATTTTTTTTGCATATTGCCAGTAGAGCTTCAACAGCCTGGATGCCCACCGGCTGTAACCTCAGACGCTATTATACTATTTATAAGTACTTACAGAAATTGAGAAGTATCAAAACAATGACATAAACGATCAACAACCTTTCAACATCGTTTTAGTTGTTCCTAACACCACGACACACCTTGTTGCCAGAGACTCTCGGGCTTTACAGATAAACTCAGCTGCCCACCTGTCAGGAACAATCCCGCAGATGTTTCCTTAGTTTTCCCATCTTTACCATGTTAACTTCAGCCAGAACAAAAAGCGTAAAACACACATTCGGGTGGTCTGAACAGAGATAATCGTGGTCATCTGCCAGGTAAGCGTTTTTCCTTTGTGCACGGAGTAAAAAGCCACAAGGACCCTGACAACCCTGAGCAATGACACGACTGACACCAACGTCATCCCAAGGATGGGTCTGATCCCTTGGAGCAGCCAAGGGGAAGCTCGGGGACGTTCTCCCGTGTGTCACTTGTGGTGTGTGTGACATCCCCAGGGAGCCCTGCAAGTGCTACAGTGCAACACACGCCTCAGATCTGAGGTCTAATGAACAAGGCTGTAATTCGGGATAAAACCGAAGAGGAAGAGCTGCCAATGCGTATTTGAAGAAATTCATACAAGTGCGTTCACCCGAGACGGAGAGGAGCAAAACCATCTTTGTTTAAAGTCTACCTGGAAACATACACAGGCAGTGATGAGAACGAAATTCCTTGTATATAATCAATTTTAATGCTTCTTCTAATTATAAAACATACACTTCAAAAAAAAATAATCCAAATAGGGATATTTAATTTCTTTGTATATGAATGTTGCAGCACACGTCACTCCCAACAGTTAAATGCAATGTTGCATTGTTAAGCAAAGTTGGATGGGAAGCATCCACACTTTATTTCCCCATACTCAAAATTACAAACTTAAGATAGAGCACAAAATGAGAGGATAATGTATCAACCGAGGAAAACCATATTTTAAACAGTATTGTTGTGCTGAAGCCCACTGTCGGATGGAGTCAGTGAGCGCTGCTCTCTAGAATTGGCTGGAATGCACTATACAACCAGAAATAAAATATTGATTTCCCTGGGTGCCCTTTATTACATGATGTTTGGTTCGTAAAGGAAACTTTCTAAATATGGAATTTATTCCTGAGGCTATTTTACCACATCTTGGGGAGTATGGACAGGACAGATCAGTAGACAGAGAAGCACAATGAAAACATGAAAAGGCAGGGGATAAAGCAATGCACGCTGTACATTGTGAACACACTTCTTACAGATATAGAATCACACATTCAGTCTCTTGCTGGAATTCTATCAAGGTTTCACCAACCAACCAAGCTGCAGCACCTGCTTACTCCAACTTCACCAGCTATTTGTAACTATGCCTGGATTTTAACTTGCACTGATTTTTTCCTTTCTTTCCAGAAGCCTAAAAAGAAAATTCCCATCTATTTTCTTTCAAAACCCAGGATTTCTGCACATGCAAGGGATGAAATTAAAGATCTTGTTTAGAATATAAATGGGACTGGTTCAGTGAATACGTTAAGTACACAACAAAAGGCATCCCTGCGTGAAGCCTTCAGAGAGAAAGAATGAGAGCACGAGAGTGCCAGCGAGCTTTAACCTTTCTCCCTGAGCAGAAAAACAAATCAGTATTTCCTCAGAGGCACTGATGGCCATACCAAGATGTTAACTCGAATCACAAAATGCACAGTGTTTTCATGACACCAGAAAAGCTCTACACAAAGCACCAGAGACCGTCACCCAGGTAGAGGAAGATAATGCAAAGCACGCATTTGCTTAATTCAAGGAGCCTAAGCATCGTAATTAAGAAATCTCGTCTTGGGGTGCCATCCATGCTCAATCGACACTCTCAGTGGTGTGAAAGGGAAACCAAAAAAATGAAAGAAACCTGAAACCAAAGTGCCAGCTAAGGATTACAATCTCCATACAGCTTTTATCAATTCTCCAATTTTTTGTATTAGTTTCCTAAATATGATAAAATAGAAAGCAAGTGTAGAGCGAATTCTCCCAAACACTGTCCATATCGCATCTCCCATAACATTGTCAGTGAACGCTCTGATACAGACCTGCTCTTTCTTATATGTGTTTCTATTCGATTCTTCATTGCTCTCAACATGAAAACATTATCTTACAAACTCCAGAGATGGTAAGCTATGGTAGCAACTAGAACAGTAAGCAGATTTAACATCAAAAGACAAGTTTCAAAGCTGAAGAGCTTTAACTGAAATATGCAACACAAATAGACCAATAACCTGATCCATCCACTTTCTCAGGTTGCTTCACATAATACGTGGGGACATAATTTCTCTCTTGCATGGGTGAAATTGTTTCCTCTATCAGCATCAATGTCACACACCACAGGAAGAGATCAGAAATGTATTTTTGAGAGTGGGTGCTACGGGTCAGGTAATGTAGCTGTAAATTTGTCAGGCTGCAGTAACACGAATGGCAGAACTGCAGAACGTTCCTTTGGCAGCATGTCCCAACCTGCGGGATTCCTGCAGCTCCTCCGGATTGCTGAAATTCATCTCCTGTCTCTTTGCCTCGGAACAGACTCTACAAAAGCCCCCAGGAGCCTCCTCCTTGTCCGCTTTTGCTTTTTCTGATCCGTCTGTCTTCTCCTATCCGCTCTACTTGCACGCGACTTCACCCACCGTTCCCTCCTCTTCTGCCATCCAGGGCTTGCGCATCCTCTCGCTCCTTTTCTGGTCTTTCCAGCCATTCCACCAACATCTCCCCCTGTGATGTCCCTTTTTTCCTTCTCTGGCCACCTTTTTATACACCTTGGAGTTCTGGGGCTGCAAATTCAAACTTGCAAAGGTGAATAAACCTCGTTTTTCTCCAGACAGCTCTCCATTTAATCTCTGCTGAACCACTGAGAACGACAGGCTGTTCTCTGTCACCATCCCCTCATCCCGTTATGTTCTCCAGTATTTCTCAACTACACACCACGAAAGCCAAGCTTTGGTTATAGAAACAAAACTGGCAAATAACAAAGCTAATATCCTTGCGATAGCTATATGATTTTAATACTCCTTTCATACTGCTTCCATGGCAATGGCTGAATCCTACAGCTTGCTCATGTTAATAAGAAAACAAGACAGATATAAAACCAAAGCAGAATTTCCCAAGTATTCGGGCATTTACAGCACAATACATTTCCAGTTGTTTTCAGAGATACATTCCCTTCCCTAGGAACACATAGCAGGTTTCTTCCACTCAGGCAATCCATTGCAACAAGCAAAGCTGTGCTGAGAGCCTACAGGTCCTTTACAAATATGAAATGTTCCCTGCAAGTGAAGCAATGGACCTGGACGAGGGACATTTGTGTTCCGATCGTGACTGACAGCGAACCTCCGCTCATCTCTCTGCTCGCTGGGAGGTTCGCAAGAGCCGGTGAGAGCTACCGCCACATAAAAATCACACCAACAGATATATTTAGCCATTGCGGTTCAAGGAAAACGATTGCCCGCACTGAAAATAAATTTAGCAATTGTTTCCAGTTTCTGCCTTTTCACTGACTAAGGCGCAACCCAGCTGCTTCACATTCCAGCAGGCTTCAGCTGTCTTTTTTTCTCCACTCCTTGTCTACTCCCTTCTTACAACTGCTATGAGCATCTCAACCTTGCCGCCGTTATCCCGCAGGCTGCATTTCTGAGCGCTCCCGTCTCCAAGCCCTGCAGCGCAACCCCTGCCAAGCCTACGCTGACTCGTAAAAAGGGCAAAAATCCTGCTCTTCGTGCCATTTTGTAGGGAACACTAAACAGTGATTACCTCGTACCTGTATTTTGCCTACACACAAAACCAGACTGAATTGTTGATGTTTTTTAAACAAGTTACAATAAAGCACATATGGGAGGTCACTATCAGAGTCACATATAATAGGAAATGCAGTAGGTGCTAAAAGGCCAGGTAAGGAAGAATTGGAACTGAATTGCCTTTAGGGTTGTGAAGTGAGTCTTTTAGAAGAGTTTAATTTTCAGGTTGCAGGACAAGACATTTCACAGAGAATTCTTAGTTTGAAAACCAGCAGGGAAGCAGCACTTCCACCAGCCAACTGCTGAACTTCTGACTTGAAAGTCCTTACACTGAAGAACACGGTGCAGTGGTGAATCCACAACAGAACCAAGGAGCTCTGCCTAGAAACTCACCATATAAAAAATATGCAGGATAATTTCCATAGAACGATCCAAGAGGTGGTAACAGTTCAAAATGTGTCCTCCCCCAAAATAATATCCCTGTGAAACTTCACGTTAATAAAAAATAAAACATTCACAGATGCACAATTCGGAATAATGTAAATTGGCATGAAGGACTCTGAACAATCATTAGGTTCCTATAAAGATGGGAATAATCTGGCCTTCTTAATTGTTTCTTCCATTTCACGGTATTCCTTAAAAACAGAGTTCTCCTGGGATTTCCTCTAGATTTCTATACCACCACTACTAAAGGATGAGACTTCAGAGACGAATTTGCTTATCAGGCAAATGCTTATGAGTAAAAGGTGAAAACAACAGCATTTTCATTTTGCTGGGAATAAATACATGCAGTTGAGTCTAGAGCAGAATTGAGATAACTGACTGCGCTCCAGGTAGCAAATGCTTGAAGCAGTTATCTCAAACAACCTATTGAAAAAGCAAGCTTGCATGTGACATGAAAACCCTGCAAGAAATTATGAGATGAATATTGAAAACATCAAGTAGAATAAAGTATGGCACCCATATGTTCTTTGGTTTTAATAAAGGGCATTCTTGAATGGACGTGCTTCGTGGAAGAGCTTTTGTTTCTAGCCTGATGGTATCTAACGGGTCCCTTATTCTCCCTGAGTTGATGCAGAACAGTTCAACTCCCTGGAGCACGTAATCCATCAGGTAAATAAATACAGGAGTTCATGTATTGCCATGGTAACAGGAAACCCAAGCAGAATCTGTGACCTTCTCCACTCTTCCTTGGCATCCTTATCTTGGACTTTAGATCAAAACTATAAGACTAACCAGGGTGAGAACAAATATCTCCTGAAAGAAAAGACAAAAAGTCGCAGCTCTACAGTAACAAAAACCTGACACCGGATGCCATTCCTTCTCTTCAAGTCAACGGGGGTTCTGCTTCCAAAAAGTATCTGGAAGTCTCCTGACTGGAGCCTTGCAAAGCAGGCAGTCTAATACCAGTGAAAACAAAAGATACCATCTGATTCTACGTTACCAGCTGGCTGCCCTTCACTCCAAGCAGTGCTCTGAGTCGCTCCACAGTGATTAAACAACACTAGGGAGAAGCTCCAGAGGGAGCCTTGTCCGCTGCCTTGGTGGAGAGGATGGTAGCTGCTATCTCTAATCATCTATTATTCTTTTTTATTAAGTGCCAACACGGTGTTTCATTTACGGACCCAAGGAGCAGATGTATGTAAGATCTCCAGGGATCCAACCCCACAAGGTAACACCTTTCTTCCCAGCAAACCGACTAGATGAACACTAGAGTCAAACCCAAGCCCATGTCAATTCTAAAGCTTGTCAGATGGCTTGTTATGAGGCAACAGCCTACTTTATTTACAAACATAATGGGGTTTGCATGTATTTCCGTTCCCATAAGAAATAAATTCAATTGTACACAAATACGCAGACCTTAGACCTCAGAGCATTTGTTTCATGACTCTGTATCCTTTGTTCTGCTACTGTATACATTTTGACAAATATTATCCCAGAATTACTGCGGTATTGCAGACGGTGTTTATTCGGTGACGCTATTAAACGAACTGTTTGTGTCAATCAGAAGTTCAAACACTCACAAACAGTGATCAAGACTGTACCGCACTGAAACAGCTGGCTTCCAGCCCTCCTCGCCTCCCTTTTATCCTTGGAATTTTTTTAAAAAACACCCTTCTTAAAGAAACGAAAATGCAAGCAGTTGAAAGAGGACAGTTTCCCAGGTTTACAGTTGTTCTTGTTCGGCAAATCACCCCTACGATGCACACCCACTAGGAAGAATTCCTCTACATCAAGGCTTCACCCATCACATCTTCAAACCTACACTGACAGCACTGACCTGGGGCCGGGTCCCGCACGATGTCCTGAGCTCTTCAGCTGGAGTTCAGCAGGTTGCAAGGTCGGGTCTGTAGGCTGCACAGCGTATGTTTTATTGGCACGGTATTTTTGGCCTTTCTGTTCTATTGCTTACGGAACCGCACTGCGTTTGTGCGTGTCTACGGAGCCACCTTCCCGCGTTTGAACTCTCCACGCTGCTTCACTGGTGCAGAGTTATATTTAGTATTCTCATAGGGTTATTTACTGCACGTGGATAAACAAAACATGATTGCTTATTTATATATCTGTAATTACTCTCTATAGCGCTATCAGCAGTTACTAAAATGCCAAGCCAAATTCACCTCTGACATAAACAAGTTGCAATTATTTTTGAGCTGGCCCCAGGTCTATATATGCCGCTAACACCTTCTTTACTCAATTACCTGCTTCCCGGACAAACAGTTGCAGCAATATACCAGCAAGCACTGAAAAAACATCGCCAGAATCCCGAAGCAAAGCGTTACGGTGCGGTACTGTGTACGGGATTGTGCATCAGATTAACCCGTGATATTTCTGGAATAGCATTTGTCCCGTGATGCGATGCACACTTGTGAGACAGCAACTTAGCGCTAAGAGCTGGAAAGATGCCTACGAACCGCACTCAAAGCCGGCTGCCAGCCTGCTTATCCCCGAAGGCCGCTCCAGAACCGTATCACGGGAGAACGTATCAATATACAGTGTAGTGCAGAAGCCAGAATAAACCGGGATCAGAACCAGAAAGCACTGCTACCAACTCTACCCATTTGAAATGGCAATCTTTGTGAAATTGGTGGCTGCTGTCCTGGAAAACCTGAACGCTGTGCTTGCACATCATGTCTCAGGCTGCTACCCTACGTTCCCCAGTAGGAAACTGCCTAGCTATTCCTTACAATTAAAAAAAAAAATACAAAACAGCATTGATTTTTCTCTGCTAATTAAATGCAAGATAATTAAACTAAATCACTGGTTGATTTGCAAAACACTAATTGAATCTTTAAACGTACTACTCCCGCTACACAGAAAAACAGGGGCATTCAGCCATCTAAAGTGACAACTGAGAACCAGACACGGCTCCAGAAGCACAGAGAGACAATCTGATCCGTGCTTGAGCGTTTCCTTGTGAGAGCAGGAGAGATCTCAGCAGCCTCCCCGAGCACCCCGGGCAGAGGGGAGAGCTTTGCAAGGGAGGGGAAAAAACGAGCCAGTTCCCTCTGACATTTGCCCACAGACTCATCTTTTCTGACCTCACACAAAACACCAGAAAGAGGAAAGTTGGAGAAGTTGCAATTAATCATTGCGTGCAGGCCCCAAAGCGTTGCAGCGCCCCTGATGCTACATGGAAAGGACGGGAGGGGTGCGGGTAATTTTTAAAAATAAAAGAAAAAAGGCGGGGGGGGGGGAGAAAGGGAGAAAGCGGAGGAGACAAAAAGCCTGAGCCAAACGGCGCCCGGGCAGCCCAGGACCGGCCCCTGCAGCGCCGGGCAGGGAGCACCAGGCAG